>JAGTJM010000131.1:0-33758 GCA_020747015.1 Pyrenochaeta sp. MPI-SDFR-AT-0127 | reverse complement strand
ATGTATCGACTTTAAGGAGTTCCCCTAAGACTACTCTAGATATAATTAGTAATAGTTATTATCGACCGCTTATCTAAATAGGCCACTACTATCCCTTACTATAAGACTATCGACGCCTAAGGTATAGCTGCCCTATTTATCTAATAGATCTATCGTTTTAGCACACGCCTAAAAGTATAGTATCTAATCCGGTCCCTAGTTTATATCCGATTCTAGTCTAAATTCTATTGGATTATAGGCGTTAAGGTGAAACTATCTACGGCCTATTATAAATAAACTAATAGGTAAATAGAGATTATAAATAAATACTTAGATTAAAGGCTGAGGCCCTTCGTATCCTATTATTAGGATAATTAGAGCGAACTATTACCTATAATTAATCGAGCTTAAGTTACGCTACTATATAACACGCTTAAAATAACACCGTACTAAGTCCTATTTAGCTCCGAACCACGCTAGAGTTAGGACTAGGCCTAACCTATAAATTTAACCTTTTCTAAGATACTAAATAATAAGGAGGCTCTCGCCCTTACTACCTGTATGCACGACGCGTGGTAGGAGGCGAAAAAGAATATAGAGAAGGCTTAGGACTAAATAAGATCTGTCGTAGATTATTACCGCAAGCCTATTAACTAGGTTATTAGTAATAAGGTTTACCTATTAATAAAGAACCTTATAGCTAACCGCCCTAGCTAAAAACTATCTAAATAATAGGAGGGTCCCTTTAAAGTGCTCGAATAAGTAGGCTACTCCTATAGGCTAAAACTACCTTACTGTAACGAACGTCACATAGAAATAGAGACGCACACGCGTTCCTATAAGAAGGGAGGTTTATTTGGAGGATATCGGACCTGCCTCCGATATCGTCCCGATTAGGCCCTGTTACCCCTATTTCTCCATACATAAGTATAGCTCTTTAGCAGTAGATAGCAGGACAAGTTCTTCTTGTCCTTCCGTATCAGACCTATAGGAATAGAGGTGTTCTTGGTTATCCACCGCAGCACGCACTCCTATATGCCTTTGAGTTGCACTCAGATCCGTTTCGGAGCCCTCTAGCACCTGTGTCGTTACACTTACGGCTTAAAGATCTACGACGTCTTCGTACTAGATATCCTCTATAAAGATCCCTCTAACCCCCTCCTAGGGTAAGAGGCTCTAAAACCGCCTAGTACGCTAATATAAGGCGTCGAGGAATAGGAGGTAGAGGAAATCCTAGTAAGTAAGCTTTACCGCTTAAAACTAAAATATAAGGTTAAGTAGGTTAGACACGACCTAGACCTAGTTTAGTATAACGCCTTAAACTTTATAGGCGCACCTTATAAGCTTCGGGACTTCTATAATAAGTATCCGAATCGGCTAGGACCCCTAAGGAGTCTATATAAATAGATTACTACTTAGGAGAAGGGTATTAAGGATCTTATAGCACTTATAGATAATTAAACTAAGTTTAGAAAGATAAGTAGTATTATACTATAGAAGCTCCCTATAAAGCCTAGTATAACTACTATAATAAGAACCTGTCTCGGAGTCCTTTTAGATCCCGACGTTCCTATTAAAGGTTAGTCTCTAACTCACTCTCTAATAGAGTAGCCTAAGCCTCCCCTTCTAACTCTCTAGTAACTAATAACGGCGTTACCCCCGTATTCCTTCCGTGAGGCTTCTAACCCCGTCTACGCGCAGCTGGACCTAGGGGAGGAGGCACTAAAGTGCCCGCTACCGCGCCTATTACTATAACTAACTAAGTAACTATACTAGTTAACTCAGCTAGTTTAGCCCCTATAGCCTAAATCTCCTCCGCCTACTCCTCCTAGCGAAGGTGAGTAGCATGTAGCAGCTTAATAGCGGTTAGGCTTTTAACCTACGTAGTTACTACCTATACTATAGTCCTAAGCCGTAACGCCGCCGAAACTATAGTAGCTGTTATATCCTCTAGCTCCTCCTCCTCCTCCTCCCCTAACTCCTTAAACTCTATCTACTCCTTAGTAGCAGACCTGCGATTAAGGGTAGCCTCTAGCTCCTTATACTTCCAACCCGCATATAGGGGAACCGGGCGGTAAACCTTATTACTATATATAATATGCATACTTCTTAGATATCTCTAAGGAGAATCTAAACTTAATATTTTTACTATAGGCTAAAGCCCTTACGGCGCGTATATAAATAACTCTATAGGCCGTAGGTAGAGCCCTAGGGGGTATAGGAATAGGTATCGTAGGTGTAGCTAAGTAATAGTTAGCTAAGAAATAGTATTAGATAGGATTTAGGCGTAGGCTCTTATAATAGGAAGTAGTATATAAGGAGGAGAAAGTAGCTGCAGCGAGTGGGATTATTTTAATTATACTAACGAGTAAACAGCTAACTTAAGGTGAAGGTAACTTAGACCTAAGGTAAGCGCAGAATTAAGGTTAGCCCTAATTTAGATCTAATTTGGAATGGACTTAAAATCTATCGAGAAAGACATCTAAGAGTACTACACATTACCCTTCTAGCTCCCTAAGAGATAGGGACTATCTCTCCTAAGGAGGGGGGTAATATAACGAACGTTATATAGAAATAGAGACGCATACGCGTTCCTATAAGAAGGGAGGTTTATTTAGAGGATATCGGACCTGCCTCCAATACTGTCCCGATTAGGCCCTATTACCCCTATTTCTCTATATATAAGTATAGCTCTTTAGCAGTAGATAGTAGGACAAGTTCTTCTTATCCTTTCGTATTAGACCTATAGGAATAGAGGTGTTCTTAGTTATCCACCGCAGCACGCACTTCTATATGCCTTTGAGTTGCACTCGGATCCGTTTCGGAGCCCTCTAGCACCTATGTCGTTATAATTAGGCCACTAGTACCCACGCTTTAAAACCTTAATAACTTACGTAATTATTTTTTTAAAAAGAAATTTTATATATAAAAGTTATAGATATAGATTAGATCTATAAAATAAGCTAAAAGTTATTAAATTACGTTATAATTTAGGAAAGTTATAGCTAAAATAAGAGGTAACCTGCGGGGTAACCCAACCCCTACCTATTAGCTACCCTAGGTAGTAGCTAGTAACCTAACGCGCCTACGCCCTAGATAATAGTAACCTACTTATAGTTACCTAGCTGTATCCGCTTCTTCTTACTAGATTCCTCTAAGCCTATAATAACTAGCTATAATAGAACTTTACCTATTATAAAGCTAGTCTTATTAAAGTTATAGATATCTTTATCTATAATCCCCTACTTCTCCTTTATTACCTTAATAAGATTAAACTAGCGCTAGATAGCTACTAGGTCCTTATAGGCAGCTTACTAGTAATTATAAGGATAGCTCTAGCGCGTATAGAGCTTAGAAGTCCTCTTAATAAAGTTATTAACCTAGTTCTTACTAATAGAGTTACTCCCCTACTTATATAATAGTTTATTAGCTATTACTAAAATATTAGCCTTTATAGGCGTAAATCCTCTCTTAGACTCCTTAAGAATACGTCTAACTATCGCCTCCTCTTCTAACTTATTTAGGCGCTTTAAGTTCGCCTTATAATCGCGTTATAGGCGCCTTCTAGCGCGTTAATAAGATAGTATTCTTTAGGGTATATTATATATTACTATAGTACGTCTTTAGCTTTAAATGCATTAGAAATTAAGATTAAATAAAGTAAGTTAAAGATCTAATTTAGGATAAGTTAATCGGTAGCTTTATTATTAAGATATTTCGTATTTTTCTCTTAACGTCGACGCGCTAGTAGGGCGTAAGCTACTCGCTTAGGTAAGCTATTCGCTTATAAAATACGTTATAAGACTTATTACTAGATCTTAAAGGTAAAGCTATAGCGCTATTAGTATTTAATATACTTTATAATTAACTACTAGTCTTCGCCTAATTATAAAAACCTAATAGTAATCTACGTATAGTTTATAGATAAAGGTAAGCTTAAAAAAGTGCTACTAGTACTCCCTAAGCTATTATTATATACTAGTAAAGAGATAGCTAATACTCTAATTTAAACTCTTAACTTATACGGAATCTTTAATATACAAGGCTATATTATAAGTTATAATACTAGTTTAAATAATAAAATAATATTCTTTATTAAAGAGAGTATACTAAGGTATTATCTAGTAGTCTACTATTAAATGCGTTACTTTAGCTATATCCTAAACCTAGCTACCTAGGCCTTCCTTTTTATAAAGGATAGAGAAGTAATTAATAAGGCTATCTAATAGATAAAAAATAAAAACTTTAGTAATATTAATAAGTAGCTTACTACTTATCTATACTTAGCTAAGACTACTAGCTAGCGAGAGATAGGCGCTCTTAGAAAGCTTTATAATATTAAAGTTTACTTCTACATATTAGATACTTACTATAATAAGTTTAAGTAGCTTATAAAAGGCTATATACTTCCTTAAGAGAACGCTACTAGGTAGAATAGCTAGTTTAAAGTTATTAGTGTAGCTTGTAAGGAAGATATATAAGTAGTAATTACTACTTACTATTAGAGATATAAAGGAGATCTATAGGTAGATATTCTTACTAGTAAGGACTAGTAGATTATTAATAATACTTATTACTTCCTTAATACCTTTAACCGTATAACGCTTCTTATATAGGGAGATAATATAATAATTAATAAAGTTATCTATATAATAGACGTAGTTACTAAGGTATTTAATAATAAGAAAGAGTGCGTAAAAGTACTAAATAAGTTATAATACCTTTTAGCCCTTATTACTAGCTAGTACGTTTTTAATAAGTACTATATAAAAATAGCTAATAGCTCTATCTATAATAAACGTTATATAGAAATAGAGACGTATACGCATTCCTATAAGAGGGGAGGTTTATTTAGGTAATATTAGACCTACCTCTAATACTATCCTAATTAGGCCCTATTACCTCTATTCCTCTATATATAAGTATAGCTCTTTAGTAGTAGATAGTAGGAGAAGTTCTTCTTATCCTTTCGTACTAGACCTATAGGAATAGAGGTATTCTTAGTTATCTACCGTAGTACGCACTCCTATATACCTTTAAGTTATACTTAGATCCGTTTTAGAACCCTTTATTACCTATGTTATTACACTATCTATACTACTACACTTCTCCTCTATCCTTCTTTTCGCCTATAATATATATATAATAACTAGGAGAAGAGCTAGAGAGTACTAGTACTTAAGTTAGTAAGAGATCTTTAGCTATAGAATTACTCTACTTATAAAGTTAGTAATATTACTACTTAAGAAAAGGGTTTTAACCTTATTAAAGAACTATTAGCTTTTAATATAGCTATAAGCTAGATAAAGCTATCTAAGCCTACTACTAATAAGTTTAATCTCTATATATACTAGGCTTAAACTACGCTACCTACTAGTATAACTGCACTTAATTAGTAGCTCGATACTACTAGGAAGGAGGACTATCTAAGGCTTTACTATATAGCTATAGATATACTCTTAATTCTAGCTATAAGCGCTAAGCTAGAGCGTATTTTTTCTAGAGTATATCAGATAGTTATATAGACACGGTTCTACCTTAGAAGTAAGACTATTAAGCGCTTAGAGTGCCTAAAGAGCTAGATAAAGGCGAAAGTAATAGTGTTAGAGTCTATCCTAATTACTAGAGTTAGTAATAATAAGGCTAAGATAATTATAGATTACTTTTAGTAGTTATATGAAGAAGATTTCCTATTTAGGCTAGCTTATACGTTACTAAGTATTTCTTAACGATTCGATCTAGATCGTTAAGAAATCTAAACGATCTGATCTTAACGATTATGGCCCTGAGATCGCGATCTAGATCGTTTACAGCACTGGTATTAGGTCTGTGTTTAAAAAGGAAAAAGAACGATGACCATCAATACAATCAATTCTCATCCATTTTCCGACCAAAACATTCATTAAATTCTGATAATACTAGTGCTGTTAGAAACAAAGAGTATGCTGTTAGATCTACAGCACAGCAGCGAGGGTACGTGATACTGTATTGTAGTACAAAGCTCGGGTGTAACCACTTGGCACACACACTCTCCATAAAAGGAGAAAATAGAGAACACAGAATAAATCAACCACGTTCATCATCAAAATTCATCAAAGATCAAGCCAAATAGTCCTTGAATCCGACACAAATATGTCCTCGCTCTAACCAATTTCGATTCAGGTAAATCAGCACTACAGCTACCTACATTCGTGCGGCAATAGAATACTTTCAGGGATCTTCTCCTCCCGCTCCGGCGCCGTTCCCTTAGTATCAGTGTGGGTCACGGCTGTTACGCTAGCTTCATGATCCTTTTCGTGCATCTTGTTTCTCTTGGTCGTCTCCACATTGGTCGGCCAAAGCCACGTCCTGGAAATGGCAGGGCCATGAACACCGTCTGAGTATCTTGGCGTTGTGACGGCTTGGTCACTGATCGCTCGATGTGAAGGACGGACTTTCGGGTTAGACCTGTTGCTAGCGTTGGATCTTCATCCTTGACTCTGTGGACCCGTGCCACCCATGCATCTGATACGTCCGGCCGATGATGCACACATGTATGCTACACGAACTTCCACGGCAAGGACGTCGTCCACATCCTCACCGGCCGTTGGCTTGCATACAACCAGCATGGCACCTACTCCAAGGCAGCACGACGATACACTGCACCAAGCCTATCGAAGCCAGGAGAGGGCACAGGATAAAGCTCAAGGTGGTCTGAATGAAGGAAAAGCTAGATTTGTCCCCACGTACGTACACTTGATCTGACAAGTGCAGACTCCTTTGAAGATCTGGGTCACAGTCGAGATAGTGATCAGCATTTCTATCCAGACTAATGGGGGTCGGCTTCAATCTGATAACTCCAAGTCACTCTTGGAATTCCAACGTTCACTCCTTTGACCCTTTCAGACCAAGTCAACAGGCTAGCGACGATACAATGAGCAGTGGGAAGGACGAGTACACTTGGACGATGGCGTCCGATAGCGATCTGGGGCGAAGAGAAGAAGAACAAGTTTGCAAGACTATATGCTCGGTACATACCTGGACATCTGCACCGCGACAGGCACGCGACGGCGCACGGCGCGTGCGCCGGAAGGGTGCAATGGATCCACATGTGGGTTGCGTGGAATGGATTTGAACTCTGATTGGTAGTCCAGCCGTTGCCGCATACTGCGATAGCCCAGTCGCCTGGTATATTGTCGTCCTGGTACCATGCGGAGAGGTGGTACTGGCTGGTGAAGATCAAAAGGGCGGGATTGCCCACCCAGCAGCGCTAATTCCATGGATTACTGTAGCCCACTCGCGATTGCCTGGTTGGATTGCCTTTGGTCGGCAGCTTCTCTCTGAGCCAGTAACAAATAGGTGAGCTAATATCATGCCCATCATAAAGCCAGTCTCGTCGATTGTACGTATTCTCGTCGCAGATACCGTTCGTGGCCTTGATGCACGATACAAGCTCAAACCAGGCCCTAATAGTCTTAGGATCCTCACATAGGGCTCTCTGCTGATCGTACGGTCGATTAAATCGCGTTGTAAGACCAGGCGTTCGGTTGACAAAGTTCTTTGGCCACGTTCGGCCAACCCGACCAGCGCTGCGCCCAGCGTGCAGCTTATCCGCCATATCTCGCACGGCACCCAGAGAGGGCGAAATTTCTCGCGAACCCAGATCTAATATATGCCTGACAATCACCTCCTCTTCTAGCTTAGTAAGCTTCTTTGAGTTAGGCTCGCAATCATGTCGTGCAGGCTTTCCAGCGCGTCGGTCGCCGAGAGTGGCTTCAGGGACGTAAAATATTGCTGCAGCGCGCCTTACGCTTAGAATCTGCGCTGTATTGAAAGAGGAGATAGCAAGGAGGATATCAGCTTCATTGTAGGGCAATTGGGTGGTGGTTGGTTGAGCCATTGTAGTTAAAAGGTGACGCGTCGCAAAAAGCGGGTGGGGTGCGCGACTCGCTTGCCAACTACGTTACCCTTTAAAACTAACGAATCCAACTAGAAACCTTAAACTCCATAACGCGCTGGTATCAGTCCATCGTTCTGGTTACCCTAAACAAAGGTATCGAAAGTGTAACCGACCACAGAAGGGACGTGTTTACGAAGAAAGGCCCTCGCAACGGGAAGGCAGGCGCAAACAATAGCGATATGCATCTCTATCATCCCAAATTGAGATTAGATATGTGTCTTTCTATAACCGAGGTACAAAGTGAATATATACTAACCACCATATTCCACTATTTACATATTCCCACGTGATGTCTAGATTCGGAACCATATCCACTATTGTCTTTAATCTCATAATGCTGGCGACTAAGACACTGTCCGGCGCATTAGCATATTCTACGTCCAGACTATTCGAGCGAGGAACGCACAACCCTCCTGTCATTACTGCCAAAATCAATCCAATTTTTTCCCACTTCGGCAGCTGGACCTTTCGTAGCATAAATATGGGCAGAAGTAGAATAACGCTATCTATAATTATATTTATTACGCCGGAAAATATATTTATTTTTGTCTATTTAATGCATAACCCGCGGGTAATGCTTAGATCCTAGAATTTGTTGAGTGGCCGGTAAGCGAACAGCTATCTAAATAATCTGATAAGACTATACAACACTACTACCGCGATAGTAGTATAGATAGTCTTTTTAGGTTTCTGCAGAAAGGACTGTAGGAAGAGGACTAAGATTAATAGCTTACTAAACATGATTAACAGGCCGTAGAATGTTACGCATATTGCGGTAAACTAACGGTTTTCATTAGCTAGTTAATCCTATGCATATATTACGGAGGGCCTTAAGGTGATCACTTCTTACTTTAAGAAAATTGCCATTGAATGTGGTAAAAGGGACATCCTATAAATGGCGCCCTAATCCATAGCGAATAACTGGGTCTCATTAGCTTAATCTAAAATGCGCTTGGCTTGCGATAGACTTGCGCAGAATTTTAACAGTGGACGATGCGCATGCTAGAAGCTAAAATCAAGACAAGTTTAGATAGGCGCATATACAACACTATAGGAAACTAACCCAGGTAAAAGCGATCATGTCTGAAAATTAGCTTTACTTATTCATGCTACGATCGAAATACGTACAACCGTCAACTCCTACTGAACGTATAATAAGGGCCGTTGTGTAAAGCCTCAGAATCACAAAGACCGCTGAAACGGAGGATAAGATGATGTTCGCAATTAAGGGAATATGCTGAAGAGATGGTGGGTTATTGAAATTCGGTGTGACATCTGGTGGTGGCGAAATCACCCCGACAATATCCTCTCGCAACGAGAGGTCAAAAGCAGGCATTACGCCGCGAAGGATATATTGCAATAGATATAGACACAAAAGCGCGCACCAGGGGAAATGTTGCGCCAGACTGGTGGTTTTCGGAAACCAGCATTATAAGGGGAGACAGTAGCGACGCCACTTGGTATGTGCTGAGCGCCACACAAGTAAACGTGCTTCATCGGGAAATCCTTTCCCATGAGCGTCTCAGACTCCCGCTGGGGAATCTTTGGGCAGATATGGGACTGGGCAGATATGGGACGGGGTGCTGCCCCACTTTCTCTACAGTTGCTGACGGACGCTACCTTCACGGCTTAACCCTTCATATGTCGAATTGTACAAGTGGGAGAGCTGCGAACTCCCTGTAGAGTAGCAAGAGTCCTGGTGTCACTTATACGACAAGGTAACGAATAGCACGTGGTAAAGAGAATAAAGTTCTCTAATGGCGCCAACCAAGAGTTCAAGGGAATGATGTGTTAGGTGGGCCAAGAAACCTGACGAACCTTCTCCAGGATACGGGATTTTTAATTTCTGATACAAATGCAGAAGTCAAGGAGCCCAAAGCTTACGTGAGTTACTATGCAGGAACACCAGAATGTTTGCACGCCTGCATCTCCTCCTAACAACGCTTTTAGCAGATAATATTCTAGGACAAAGAAGATGAGTACTATGACTTGTACTTAGCAATGTTCTAAAGAGGATAACCTACTCATCTTGCTGTAGAAGGGAGAGACAGAAAAGATACCTCTCTTCTACACAGACCTCCGATTGGCTACCTATCGGGCCGTTTTTAACGTAAGCTCCAGGCTTCTTAACTTTCGCCCTTTGTAGGGCATCTCTTCCAAAGCTCTGAAGCCAAAGATTGGTCAATAAGGCGGTTGCTGATCATCTGCTACGATCCCGAAAATTGGGAACTTTCCTAAGTGGGTTTACGGTTAAAATCAAGGTGCCTTGGCTTTTTGGGTCAGGATCCTATTGGCTAATTCTGACAGCTAGCGGGAGTTAAATGCTTTTCACCGCGCGAGACAGGTGTGGCACTTATGAGGAAGCAGAGGGCGCTCTGACTAACTTCTTAGATGGCGTTAGAACGCACAACATCTGGCATACAGGTATTTATCCAAAGCTCAAGCTTCTTAGTATGCCATTTTGTTTTTCTCAGCTAAGGGCTCGTGCTTAAGCCGTGGCTGATTGCTGATCATCTGGAACATTACCTGAGCTCCACCCTGGTCTGCTGCAATACAATATCATACGTCCGCGCAATTCCTAGGGCTCATGAATCAGTCCCGTGGTGTTGCTATTAGGTTTGCGGTGTTTTTGATGTGTTTTGAGTCTTCAAATCAGCTTCAAATGAACAGTGACATCCGCAGAACTGTTCGATGAAGGAGGCTGAATCAGCATGTGCTTGCAGTCCGTGACCATACATGGGCAACTTGGTTAAACCGGTTAAACCAGTTAAGAAATCGCTTATGCGGTTACCATTCCGATGGGGTAAACTGCAGGCTCACACCGAGCCTGTGCAGGCGCGAGGCCCTCGCCAACACTGCAACACCTCCATGCACAACGCAATACCTTCTCTACAGGGGAAAAGCAGGTGCAGAGCATGTTCGCACGTTATTGCGACATCGTGCACTGTCTTATTTGGGTCAAAATAGAGTTTTCGATTTTGGTGTTCCTTAACTGGTTTAACCGGTTTAACCAGTTGCCCATGCCAATGGAAGTTCCCATACCACTGGGATGGTGGCGCCGTCAGATCGGTGTAGGGGCTATTCATCAACGACTTTGCGGTTTTCTCCGCATCGAAAGAGGGTGGGACGCGATGGTGCGCAGTAGTTAGACCTCACCCCATCATGAAGTGGCCGGGGAACAGCTCCCTCCCGTCCCGCCGACACCCGAATGAAATGCTCAGTGGGCTGAGTCAGGCTCGGGCTGAGCAAGCCATCAATGCGTTGTCGGATTTCTCCGCAATGCGAAGTGCCCATTTCATAACGGCTGCTACAGCTTGAAAAGCACTACATGTATAGACTATAGAGATGTTTGAGAACATTTGAACGAACTTACAAGCATTAGAAATCTGGAGTGTTATAGGCCAGCTTGCTGTTGGTGAATACCATAACCCTAATTTCCCAACGTTCTTCCCTTGTTCTCCCAACATTAAGTAAGTCGAATGATAAACGCTTCCATGCTCCTTTTGAAAATAATTCGCGAATTCGTAAAAAGGCACTAGAAAGGCTACTAGAAATGCGCGGAGTGTCAAACAAAGGTACTTCAGTGTGTGGGAAACACGGTAGATGCGTTGCCTAAGATTGACTTATCCTTCCAGTAAATTCATGTGCATGAGACGTTGTGCGGTCGGACTATGTCGAAGCTGTCGATCACAAGCCTTATTGCAGCGCTCGGTTCTCCATCAAAAACGCCACATATACATAGCTTAAAAGAAATTTGACTCCCGCTACCAGTCTGGATTAGTGCATGGGTGCTTCTCAGCCCCTTCAACTCCCTGTGGAGTATTTTGAACCCTGAAGCCGAACCCCACGATAAAAACGCTAACCATGCTAACTCCTGATATCTTAGTCCTTGAATTACACCAAGAACGTCGTACCCGCGATCTCTAGCTTCCATGTTCCTCGATACCCACAATGAACGCCGTAGGAGAACCGTCTTCATCAGCGTAACAGCGTCCTTTATCCTCGCCAGCCTCTTCGTTGCAGCACGCCTTATTAGCCGCCTCGGAATCATTAAGTACCGTGGTTGGGACGATTATACCATTCTAGTAGCATGGGTGAGTGGGCTCGCTTATGGCTCGCGACTGAGACTATAGCCAAGATTTTGCTTTAGACTGATACATCTCCCACAAGATCCTCGCCTTAGGCATGTCCTCCGCTGTCGGAATCAGCACCTCTAAAGGCCTCGGCCTACACGGTGATAGTATACCTGCCACCTGGTGGACTTCACTGCTGGTGGCAGAGTACGCGGCTATAGTTCTCTACAACCCGGCGGTGATGGCCGCTAAGACCTCCATCCTGCTCCTCTACCTGGACGTTGCGCGATACCCGCAGAAGTTCCTTCGCATTGGCTCCTACATTACTCTGGCTGTCGTTAATATTGGCGGTGTTGTACTCACCTTCGTCACTGCCTTCCAGTGCGGTCCCGTACAGGCCGCATACAATCTCGCCATCAAAAACCCCAGCTGTACTTCTATCGAGAGCATCTATCTCGCCTCGGCGCCTATCAACGTCGCCACGGATCTTGCCATCCTGATCCTGCCAATTCCTGTGCTAACGACGCTGTCCCTGCCGCTGCGGCAAAAGGCAATCCTCATACTGACGTTTCTGCTGGGCGTCATCTTCGTCACCGTAATCGACGTTGCCCGTGTCTACTACATGCAGCTGGCGGCGGATGACCTCCAAGGAAAGGGCAGGACCACAAGTTTGGAGTTCTCCTACAATATCAGTTTGGTTCTCATGTGGTCTGCCGTCGAGATCAACGTGGGCATCGTCTGTGCCTGCGTCCCCACGCTGAAGCCGTTGATGAAGCTATTAATCCCGAAGACGGGATTGTATCATGCTTCTAGCAGTGCCAACTGCGAACTGGTGCCGTTCACATCTTATCGAGAGAGCTTCACGCGTTCATGCAATCACGGCGAGCCTCTGCGTCGGTCAAGATCAGCAACAGGCTCAGCCACGGCAGAGCTGGTGTCTGTATCTAGGATACAAACATCTGAATACCAGAAGCCGCAGATGTGTATAAGTCGCCTGACCGCGCCGGACACGGGGCCTGCAATGGTGGTGCAATCAGGACGAGCAACTTACCATGACACCGAGGCCTCCATTCAATTTCAATCCACAAACACGGAATCGCCCAAGTGCATGCTTGACCTGAACAACTCAGAGACCGCCAAATACTGTATCTTGATCGCCACTCTCCTCTTTCTGATGGGAGCAACCTTCGCCATGCTCTTTGCCCTTAACGGTACGATCTTTCTTGTGCCAAATAAGGCCCAAGCCGTAGGCCTCTCGTCAACTAGTTACGCCGCCACAGTAGTTGGACCCTTGCTTGGTTATTGGGTCCTGAGTCACGTCGGGATCAAAGCCACGTTCGTCACCGCCTTGGGGATAGTCTGCGTTGGAACCCTTATGTTTTGGCCATCTGGGGCCCTGCGGTCCTATTCCGGCCTGGTGGTCTCCACCCTTATCGTCGGCGTCGGTCTGTCTCTCTTGGATGTAGCTTCGTACGTTTTTCTTATCCTCTGCGGACCCACCGAACACGCTGTAATCCGGTTACTCCTTGGGCAGGCCGTTGCAAATACGGGTTCACTGTTGAGCTTTGTGCTATCCCAGAAAATCTTCTTTACGCACGTGGACAGTACTCGAAGCTTAATTGCCATCGAGTGGGCGTACCTAGGTATCGCTCTTTTCACCGTTTTACTCGGCCTGCTCGTCCACTACACCCCTCTTCCCGAAATAACCGATTCGGAACTAGATAGCCGAGGCGAAAGATTGTGGATAGACCCTCCACAGAAATATTTTGGCAAACTTCCTATCATTTATACATCATTGGCGATAGCCATACTGTCGACGGCCTGTGGCGCCGCTGCATTGGCATGCCTCCGAACGTTCATTACTAGTGCCCTATCCAGCGTCGCTGTCAACACCCACACCTCTTCAACCCTCAATAATTTGGATTTCAATATTGTACTAACTGCCGCGTACGTCGTTGGGCATTTAATCCTTGCGTTCTTTTGCTTTCTTATCCCCCCACGTGTCCTTTTGCTTTTCACTTACACTTGCGGCATCACATGCTCTGTGCTGATCATGCGGCTCGAATGGATCTCTGTCAATCGAGCCCAAGCTATGACCCTTATCCTGGGGGTTTTCATAGGACCTATCCCTAATTTTTGTATTGCGATCGGACTGCGCGGCCTAGGTAGGCGAACAAAACTTGCAGCTTGCCTTCTCGAGAGCAGTGCAGCCTTTGGAGCCTGCGTTTTCCCCTTCGTTGCGTTGGCAGTGCTACGGGCACACAACAATTCCGCCCGATATTCGTTCTGTGTCGTTATTGCTCTCTTCGTTTCCGGGACCGTTTTCCCACTCTACCTCAACCTGGTCAGGCTCACGCGACCCAAGATTGTTCTCCAATCTGGCGAACGGCTATGAACGATATTCAGCAGCACTGCTCCGACCAGGAGTTCTAGCTACGCTTGGACTGTAGATTGGATGGCGACGCAGCGTGGGTAGCTAGTGCAGAAGCCTTACGATTGATTGATAATGACGACGAATTCCTGTTGACTGTGCAGGGCTGAAAGCCCCCGCTCGTAGCTAAAACGGCTAGTGAGATTTGTCCCCACGTTTTTGAGATTTGTCCCCCCTTTGAGATTTGTCCCCCGCACTGGTGCTAGCGGAAGTTATTCACTCAACCTAGCCTAGCGCGTAATCTATGAACGCGACACCGTAGGCACGAAAACAGCGCGTCTTCGTAGCACGCAGGATCATGCATAGGCAACTGTGGTATTGAGGTTACAGTCGTCCATATCTCAGTATGGAAGATATCGCACCTCCTCTAGATCTCATTTACGACCCCTATGAAGAAGCATATGAAGCCCTCAAGACACATGGCATGCAGCATGGCTACAGGTTTGTCCTTAAGTAGAGTAATGTCAAAACTTGGGGGGTGTAAGAGTTATCGCATTAATCAAGCTAGGCCTAAGACTAACATAAGGCTAAGTTAAAATCTTAGAAGGCGCAATAACGCAAATCGTCTTGCGCACATGCATTATCTGAACCCAGGTTAGTGGAACACTTCTAATTGAGTCGCGCTGAAAGCTGCATGGCGCTTGGAAATACCCGAGTGGCGTTTCTGCACTTGGATCTGTGCCAACCTGGTTTTTCTCGGCGGCCACAATCCTAGTTGCCGTATCGGTCTGGATCGGGCCCATGTTTCGTCGACGTGGTCCTATCCTCTCTCGACGAAGAATCTTGACTAAACGTATTAGTTGAATCCCTGAACCTAATGATACCCTTTGATGCTGGTTGTTGCTTGTTGACGTCTGATAGCTGGAGGGTTCATCCCCCAGCTGACTCGCAACAACTGCACAGCCGAAACGCCGGCATGAGATATGCCTCTGCATTTGACCGCAACACTGGGTTGTTTCCATCGCCTAACGACATGCATATGGTGGCGAAATCGCGCACGGATCTTAATCCCATTGGATTTTGGGGACTGCTCCGGTCGCTTGCTTACAGGACAGAGAAAGCTTGGAGCATGCCAAAGCTTATTTCCCCACAACTTCTCGGGGAGTAGAGAACAACAGGGTCCCACCCCCAGGAACACGCAGACTACGCGACTTGTTCAACATTCTTTTTTTTCTGGTTCGGTGGTTTTACAAACGAACTTCTTTTGGCGACATGAATGCAAACGGTCGATTTTCAGGTACAACAGCTGATTCACGTTTCGGTGCCTTCCCGATCGTCCTAAGCTTCGGCAGATTTTGCGTGTCTTGATAGCAGGCTCTTAAGTTCAGTTTCCGCATCAGGCGCCAGTCGCACGTGGGCTTCTTGCAAAATGCCGAACATATCTCGCATTAACTCATCTGCTGAAACGTTGCGGAAGCGACTGGGTGTAGGTGTGTCGAAGGATGAAGAAGGTGTCGCCGTTTGATGAGACTCATCGTCTGGGTCGTTATTTCTCGAAGGGAGAGCTCCACCAGGAGTGATGGCTTGTGTGTTGAATGGTTCTTTGAAGATCCCCCCTCCTGTTTGAGGCGTCTGCAAGCCGTTCGCACTAGACGTTGTCGCCTGACCCATCTGCGATGGCAGCTTTCGTCTGCTCGTCAGGGTCGCAAACTCAGAAGCCTTGACCACCTCGCTGGGCGTCTCAGCCGCAGCCATAACATGTTCAAGTTCGTTGTCGAAAGCATCATCCGCCTGCTCAAGGCCAAATTCGTTGTCCAGGCTGACTGTGGCATGATTCAGTTTTCGAGTGGGTTCAGCTGACTTGGTCTCAACTGTCTGGCGGCGGCGGTGAGGGCTGGCGCCGAGACGGCTTATGTGGATTGTTGGGTCCTGGTTTGGAGCAAGTGTTGTTGGACAAGGCAGCTGCTTCGCGCTGATAGGCATCGCTGTCCCAGAGGAAGAACTTGCATGTTGTCTCATCGGTCTGCTGCTTCTGACAGGAGCGGAACCACTTGCCCTTGTTTTAGCCCTCTTTTTTGACCTCAAAATGGACGGCTGATTTCCGAGGAGTGCAATCACAATGCCAAACACCGTCAACAAAGAGGCCTCTTGGGGCGCCTCCGCCGCCGCGCCCGCGTCCTCTGAAACCAGACCTGTTTGCTGTGTAGTATGGAAATTACGGAGTTCAGAAGGAAGCCGCACTCGAGCCTCCACCCGCAGTCGTAATGCACATGCTGATGATCTCCCCGGGCGGCTGAGGAAAACGACCTCGCACCAGACACGGCCTGCACCAAGCACGGGCATCAAACTTAAAAAGCACGAGCCTATTTGTACCTTGCAGCACATTTCCTACATCAAATTCCTATTCCAACGTCTTCTATTGGAAGAACACTTAATGTCGAGCTTGACCAGGTTTTTGGGCACAGTACACGGCCGATTAAATTTGAAGGGGCACCCATGTAGCGAACACGAGCCCGGTGATCTGGCTTCTGATTCAGGTGCTAGCTTGGCCACATGCAAATCATGGTAAGGAGGCAATGATGGTTCGTACATGCGATGAATGCCCAACTTAACATGCGAATGATTATTTGGAACTACGAGTAAAATTGTTCACACCACATATGGAAATATTGTCGGCACAAAGCTGGGCAGGGTGTTGGGTTAAGGATCCATCTGGCAGCACAGTCGCTAGCATCGTGCAACTGCATTTCGTTTTGCGGGGTTGCGGCTTTCAAGCCGAAAGCCTAACGGTTTTGTGGCTGTGATCAAGGGCTTGGATGGCGACCCTGTTATTATCTGAGCTTCAACGCATTCCACAGGGCAGTCATAGACAACGAACCCGCGTGTCCAATCATGAGGCGGCGGATGGAGTACGAATACTAATCAGAGATAGGAGACGGGAGCACTTGAGCAGGTTTAGCGAACATCGTGCATAGATCAAGTCATGTCAAGTGAAGTGGACACATGAATCGCTCTTCATCGTAATCCTAACAAACTTTCCCAACTTCCTTAGCTGGCGAGCCGCATGCGATCAATCAATGGCTGTATCCTTGAGCCTCCTTGTGGCAACATGAGTGTCTTGGGTGGTCAAAGCCTGCTACACTGAACTACAAGAGTGGCCGACCACGTCAAGTCTGCACGAGAGTCAATTCTTCTACTCAGATGAAACCGATTACAACTCTTCTCCTGCCACTTCCATCATGTCAGGCCTATCTTCAGCCAATGTAAGCCACCTCACGTACGGGTATCGAAATCGGACAATCATTTCAATATCAATTGGTTATTCGCTAGGTACGCTTGCTGTCGTCCTTCGCTTCACAGCGCGAAAGATGGTCAGGGCTGGAATATGGCTTGATGATTGGCTCTCCTTGGTTGGGTTGGTATGTTGCGACATCATACTTGTTTTCCGATATTTGACGCAGGCTAATGCGATTTGCTGTCAAGATTGCAGTGGGAGTCTTGTTATCTCTCATACTCGTGGGTAAGGACTATGCCTTGAATCGTGAAGCTTTCAATTCTGACATCAGCAAAAAGGTCTGCCAAACGATGCTGCCATTCGAGGAGAACCCATCCCAGAGAGTATCCTCATCGACAACGCAAAGACGGTCTATGTTGCTGAACTCTTTTATTACATCTCCCAGTTTACTCTAAAGGCCTCTATCTTGGCCTTCTATTGGAGATTGTTCAAGACCTCGTCAATACGTCTTCCAATTTATGCTGTTGCAGGCTTTGTAGTGATGTGGTTCATCGCAACGGTAAGTTTGGGCAGCGGTTTACCCCTATTGCTGTTACCAGCTATTACCCATATTGCAGCAAACTTGATAAACTTTCTACTGACTGTATGGTCATGTCCAGATACTGATCGTAATACTCCAATGTCTCCCCATCGCTTCCATTTGGGTACCTGCCTTGAGGCCCTCAGCGAAATGCATAGATTTGGCGCCGTTCTTCTTCGCTACTTCTATTCCTAACATCGTAGCTGACCTCCTCTTACTTGTCCTGCCCATGCCCTACATCTGGAGGCTTAAGATCACATTCGCACAAAAGCTATGTGTGACGGGACTGTTGCTCCTTGGCGGCTTGTAAGTCATGCTATAGCCCATAACAAGAACCAAAGATTTCCTAGAAAAGTACTAACGGATATTTTTCTCAGTGTCCTGATCGTGTCAGCCATTCGCTTACGCTTGCTGCTCCTACTAGACATTCGAGGGTTCTATGCAAACTGGGCTGTCGAAAACTCCGTCTTCTGGACCGGGATAGAGAGTTGTATGAGCATAATCTGTGTCTGCCTCCCTTCGCTTAGGCCAGTTGTCAAGCTTCTGCCGTGGGGATCATGCCTTGGAAAGAGCCTGATATCCGGCAACGATAGCAAGCCCTCTATGGGAGTTCCAGAATCAGAATACAGCATAAGGAAGACTAAGGACACACAAAATGACGAGTATGAGTTACTCGAGCGGGATAATGGCTGTTTCTCGGTTCAGACAGAAGATTCTGCTAAGGAAAACTCGGTTAGGACTATAGAGGCAGGATGCATCACTGTCCAGACTAATATTCATGTATCCTCTTTGTAGATTTATTATTATTATTGCTAGGAGACTTAACGTATTCCACCAGCGAGCCGCCCACCCCAGCGAACCGCCCAAAATCTCTTGGCACGACTAACTTATGCTTCGCATCTTCATGCCTCAACTACCTAACTCGCTATTGCTTGAACATGAAGGGAGACTTCAACTTGCCCTCCAAGCCTATAGAGCCGGCCAATTCCGAAGCCACCGGGCTGCTGCTAAGGCCTTTAACGTCAAACGCCGGGCCCTCGATCAACGCGCCAGCGGAGTACCTTTCTGCGCTGATACTACCCCCAACTGCCTTAAGCTCACGCGCACTGAGGAGTATACGATATTCCAATATATCCTCGACCTCGATTTGCGAGGATTTGCGCCCCGGCTCTGCGAGGTGGCAGATATGGCTAATAAGCTCCTAGATGTGCGTGGTGGTACGCCAGTTGGTAAACACTGGGCTGAGAGATTCGTAACGCGTTCAGATAAGCTCAAGATTGCGTTCAATCGAGTAAAGGATCGCCAGAGAATACTCCAGGAGGATCCAGAGATAATTGGCGCGTGGTTTAAGCTGGTAGAGGACACTAAAGCCAAGTACGGCGTCCATGACCAGTGGTGTATTCGGTATTGAAAATATTGAGAATATTGAAAACATTAAGAATATTGAATTCAAGCATGCAGATTGTTACTCGGGAGAACTCCGGAACCATGGGCTATCCACCATAAGAATTTTCGCACATTCTATAACTACGAAGTAACGTACTCTACCAACCTCAATATAGTAAATAGCGACACCGAAATAGACGACGCCACCACCTCTTAACTCTCTAATCTCGATTCCTCTTAATTCGCAGACTTCTCGCACGCAGAGAGCCCCAGTTCTACGGGTACTACTAAGAGTAGAGCTTCTTCCGGCCGCGGATCTAAGAAGCGTACCTAAACCGCTATAGAGACTTAGAGCCATGCGAAGAAGTTAAAGCGAGATAAGCAAGTTCGACGTAATCGCTCTGGCAATAGGATATAAGAGTGCAATAGATGCTCATAGGAATCAGCTACTCTAACCTCCGCACGAAACCACCTTAATCATACGCATGGTATCAAGATCAAAGCGCAGCAACCACAGATTGTAACAAAGGGACAGGCGAAGCTTGAGCAGATTTTGCGACGGCAGGGCGAGAAACAACAAGCCCAGGCTGATGAACGCGAGCGAAAAATACTCAGGAATGCCATCAATACCAAGGTTGTTGGAGATCATATTTGGCAGTTGGAAGTACTCATAAATATTGTCTTAGAAAGTGAATGATTGATTATTATTTTTTGGACAATACTATCGTACATAAGTAAGTTCTGGTTGCTGTATAAGGATCGACAGGGGGAAAAGAAGATCGACAAGGTAGCAAGGTTGCCCATGGCAGTTTTGCCAACAGATAGCCAACAAGCGATGTGGGTGACCAGCCAGATACCTAAGTGTGACGTCTGGCTGTCCTTCTTTCATCATCATGTGAACGACAATGAGCGACTTGAATACTGTTGTCCATGCTGAGTCCAGCATACGACTCTGCAAGGTCTGGAAGATTTCGGCGGCGCCGAGCTCCCCATCATATGTCGCCGCCATACATGGGCATCTCGTTTAACCGGTTAAGGAGGCCGTACAGGATACCGAACAAGCTAAGAGCACTGTACAGTATACGGAACAAGATACGGGCTTGGCAACAGAATAAGGGCTTGGCGCGCTTAGTCATGATGATGAAGCTCATGTCTCATTAGTATCGCTCCGTTCTGTATAGGATCATGGTGTTGAGTCGCATATCTCAACGAAATCACTCCATTATGCCTGAAACCATCGTGATCTATCTAAATCCACTCAATGTCATCGGCAACCTGGTCCTCTAGGTCCTCAAACCGGCTCTCTGGCGCAGGACTCATCGGCATACCGAGCCCATTCTCACTCTTCGGCTGTATGAGACCCTCACGTAGCCAACTGCCTATACACTCGATCATCTCGATGGTGGCGCATTTGAGTCTCAATCTATCCCATGAGCACGTTCTCCGAGTGCCAGAGAACGTTCTCTCGCCCTCCGATGACTCCGCCGGGATAGAGAGTATCGTGATAGCCATGCGACTGAGTCGGGGGTAGTTTTTTCTCTGATCTGGCTTGCACCACCATTCCAGAGGCGTGCAGTCAATGCTGATCGGCTGTGATGTAATAAAGGTCTTGAAATCATCCACATCGCGACGCGATACAACCGATTTAGCCTCCTGTCACTTCATTAACCGTGTTAACTCTACGCCGAGCCTCGTCGGCGGCCGGCCCATCGATACAGAAACAGCAGAAGAGTCATTACCGAGATCAACATTGTAATCAGCCTCCCAGACACTATTAGCAGCAGTAATAGCATCCTCATACTACTCTGGACGCCAGTCCTGCTTAATATAGGTGTCTCGCTTATCCGGATTAAGCAGAAGAGCCGCAATATAGACCGGTGTCTCATCGGATTTGCCGTAGTATTTATCGAGAATGAACCAACCCATGTCGATGACACGCCAAGCCCTTATTCCGTATGACAGGTTATACGGAATAAGGATTATCTTAACTGGTTAACAAGATAAGGGCTTGGCAACCGGTTATACAGAATACCGGGCAATTTACCGGGCAACTTGCCCATGTATGGTCGCCGCCAGTATACGTGCAATGTGTTTGGTCTTCGGCGCGGCAAGCTGTCCGAGTATATATTAATACAGTGTTCGTGACGTTATCTATAACATACCTTAAATTTGGTAGCATGCTTCACTGCTTTCGCAAGGAGGTTTCGACTGGACGATACGATTTTAGAAATTTGCAGCATTATTCAATACCAGGAAATATGTTAACATTGAAGTACGAGACTTCAAAGAGGGCGGATTCAAATATTAAATATGCGTCCGACATTTGGCCCCCCCTCCCCAAAACAAAAAGAAATCACCTTCAAGGCCCTAAAATCAGCACCCCCTTCCCATTCTTCTTTTGAGTTAAGTTAGAAAACCAATCCTGTTATTATACTTTTACTAAAAGTGTTCTAACGTTAAGTCATTTATTTCACTTGCGATTAATCGGCTACAATGGACTATTGTCGAGTATACGTGTACTAGCGAGGTTACTGAGCATGCACATAGACTTTTATAGTCGTAGGAGGGGCTGCATTATTTACTAGTCGCACGGCGTTTAGTTAACTCTAACTTAGTATCAAATAGCTCTGTCTATCTTCTCTAAGAGGACTGCTAGGAGTATTTAAAGATATTTAAGTTATATATTTCCGCTTTAGGAGTAGTCTACTCTATTAAAGTAAACTTATTACTTTATCCTTATGCACTAAATATCTCTATTACTAAGGGTGTTAGTTATTTTAGGCTGGCTTATCCCTAGTATAGAACTCCTCTATAGGGGGCTTAATATAATATTAACTTAGGAGATAGCGCCCTAGACCTTTCGAATTAAATATCTTTATACTTCTGAAAGAAACTTAGTATTATTTTTATAGTACGAAAACAGCTGTGCTCTACGCTCTTAATAACCTTATTTCTACCCTACTTATAGTTATAATCTTGCCTACGAAATAAAAACTTAAAGTTACGTCTAAGGGATATTTTAGTAGGCTTAACTCCTTAAAAGGATTATTCTTATAATATAAGTTAGATTATAAAATCCGTAGGAATAACGAAGATAATAAAAGAAAAAATAGAGATTAGCTAACATAATACTATAGCACCTTTCTAGTCATCGTCCTGCTTATATACTAGCCTTATTCTAATTCTAGAGGGGAGTCTATTTCTAGGCCTTTTCTTTAATATAATACGAGTACAGGTAGAAATAGCCTAGAACGGGTAAACCTCTATACCTAAGTAAATTTACTTATTAGAACTATACTATTCTAGATTCTATTCTATTAGACCTCTAATCGGCAGCATTTTAAATAATGCCGTGATTTCGTTATCTAGATTATACCCGTTCTATTTAGGGGCGATTCCGTCTAATTAATTTTAGAGTATTGCCGTAATACTACTATCTAGCGCATACTCTTTATTCTCTTTCTCTCTAATCTCTACTTTAACTTACGTAAGTAAGTCCCTTAATTACAGTATCTAGATAGAGTTTCTTAGAGCCTCTGTAAATATAATAGCGTCTCGTATAAGCTTACGCACGACTCTTACGGTCATCTAAAGGCGATATATAGTAGTATACTAAAGAAGCTGCACTAAGGTAAGTATATCTTATAATAATAAACCTTTAGCCGTAAATACTTCGTATAGTAGCTATTCTAAATGCTTATATATAACTTATATCTATTTCGTTAGCTCTACTACTTTAGTATAGTTCTATCTAATAGCTTTAAGTTTAACCGGGAACTATTTCTACGCAAATTTATAGTAGTACTTCTTAAGAATATTCTAAGTAGTTACGAGGAGTGCGTATTAGACTTAGTAGGGGATAGGGTAGCTAATGGGTAGGGGTTGGGTTACCCCGCGGGTTACCTCTTATTTTAGCTATAACTTTCCTAAATTATAACGTAATTTAATAACTTTTAGCTTATTTTATAGATCTAATCTATATCTATAACTTTTATATATAAAATTTCTTTTTAAAAAAATAATTACGTAAGTTATTAAGGTTTTAAAGCGTGGGTACTAGTGGCCTAATTAAGTAGGTATCGAAAAATAGGTATTGAAATAACTAACGTAATAAAAGATATATTACGTAATTAAAATTCTAGATTTATAGATCTAGCTAATAGCTATAAAATAAACTAAAATTTACCTAATTTAGACTAGTATTAATAGAGGAATAAATAAAAGAAAGATTAGGGAATATACCTACCCAACTAGCCTAGTAGGGGATATTAGACGGAAGAAGTAGCGAAGGCGTTAATAACCGTTCTGAATATACATCCGTTATCTCTAGATCTCGTAGCTAGAATAGCTTTAGAAAGTTTATCTTTACCTTTTATTTAATTTCTTTTATTCTCTTCCTAGCTCTCTCCCTCCTTAGATATAAGAACTAATATTTAAATAGTAAACTAGCGAAGAATAGTATAGAGTCGGATATTAGTAGACGTTTACTCTTACTCTTTTAATCTAAGTCTATTATTATACTAGACTATATATTAGGTTAATTAGTGCGGTTTAGTATATTAATAGATCGGTTTATTTTATATATAGTAACTATAGGATAGCTATAGTATATATCCTATAGCTATCTATAAGAATATAGTTCTAATAACTTTATAGACCGAAATTAGGTACTGTACGTACCCTACTAGATAAATATACTAGGAATACTAAAATTACTTATAGAATAGGAGACTAAAACCGGGACTCTATACTATTACTAGAGGGTACTTATATCGGATACCTAAATAAGGGTCTAAAACTAGGACCTAGCCTAAGCTTACTAATATAAACAACTATTCGCCTAGTTATATAAGTCTTTTTTATTACTAAAAGTTTAAAGTATAAATAAGTTATTAAGAGATATTAGTATAATAAATTCTAGTTTATCTATCTATACTAATTACCTATTAATTTAGAGCGGGCTTAATTTATACGCTAAACGATTCTAATAGCCTAGAACTGCGGATTTCTACGGATCTTACTATAATAACGGACTTTATACAGTGCTTTAAAGTAGACTAGCTAGGATTCTAATATTAGAGTACGTAGTATAATATTTATCCTTGCCTTTAAGTGCCCTAAGTGTCCCTAGAGCTATTAGCTATTACTATACCTAATATATAGTATATATAGAGTTAATTAATATATTAGAGAGTATAGTAATATCTATTTTATACTATTACTTATAGACTAACCTAGGTTAGCCCTTAATAGGGCTAGGAAATTCTTACTACCTAGTAAGAGAGATATTTCTAGTATTAATCTAGTAATATCTACTATTATTAAAGTTCTGCGCAGCTATAAGTTTTCCGCGTCTATTACCTCTAGTACTATTAATCGCCTATTTAAGAATATTAACTAGTAGTTTATTCTTAAGTAGTTAGGACATACTAAATATAAATACTATTCTACTACTAATTAGTTTCCTAGGCGTGTTTTAGGATAAAGTAATATAGCTATTCTCTAGGTATTTTATTACTATATATACACCTAGCTACGCTAAGAGGCGTAGAAAGTCCTAAGTTTAGTTTAATATTCTCTATATTAGCGTATATAGGAAATTAGAATTATTTACTCTTATCCTACTTATATCTTTAGGAGGTAGTAGCTAGTATATTATTATATTATTATAAAATCCTAGTATTATCTAGGAAATATATCTACGAGAATAGCTATTACTACTAACGAAAATTCTATTTTCGATTATAGAAAGCTACTTATTCTAAGTGTAAGCAAGAGCTATACTAAAGAGAATAACGTAGTTTACAAGCGAGCTGGCTACCTAAGCGAGCTGGCTACCTAAGCGAGCTAGCTACCTAAGCGAGCTGGCTACGCCCTACTAGCGCGTTAACGTCGAGATAAGAACGCGAAATATCTTAATAATACTCTATCTAATCTTCTTATACTAAATTAGACTTATAGCTTATCTTATCTAATATTTATTCTAAACGTGTTTAAAGCTAGAGATATACTACTATAATCTATAATATTCCTTAAAGTACTCTTAGTGCCTAACGCCTTAGAGCGCGCTAGCGACGCGACTATAAGGCGAACTTAAAACGCCTAGATAAGCTAGAAGAGAAGGTAGTAGTTAGGCGTATTCTTAACGAATCTATAAGAGGATTTACGCCTATAAAGGCTAATATTTAAGTAATAGCTAATAGTCTATTATATATACGCAATAGTAAGCCTATTAGTAAGAACTAGGTTAATAACTTTATTAAGCGGACTCCTAAGCTCTATACGTGCTAGAGCTATCCCTATAATTACTAGTAAGCTGCCTATAAGGACCTAGTAGCTATCTAGCGCTAGTTTAATCTTATAAAGGGGATAAAGGAGAAGTAGGGGATTATAGATAATAATATCTATAACTTTAATAAGATAGGCTTTATAATAGGTAAGATTTTATTATAGTTAGTTATTATATCCTTAGAGGGATATAGTAAGAAGAAGCGGATATAGCTAGGTAACTATAAGTAGGTTACTATAATCTAAGGCGTAGGTACGTTAGGTTACTAGCTACTACCCTTTATTATCTTTATAGGTAAGGTACTTATTAATATCTAGTTTAAGAATCTACTACCTAATTAGGTTCTTAAAGTTAGTCCTAATAGATAAATAAATAATTAGCTTACTCTTACGTAGTTAGAGTACTTTAATACCTATATAAAGAGCTATACTATTAGTAGGTATAGACTACTTATTATTAATAGCTATAAGAGCTATTACTCTATTAAATTTTAAGATTACTATAAGGAGAAGAATATAGTCCTTATCTATATACCTACTTACTTATCGCACCTATTATAGCCCCTTAATATCACCTACTTCTCGCCGTTAAAGCGTAAGTATAGTAATATAATCTTAGGCTTAGTACGTAACTATACCTACTATATTAGTAAGAAGGCCTTCTTACCTACGTTTAAGACTACTTTTAAGTAGTTAATTATAAAAGAGAATATATAAGTAAGCTTTTAAGGCGCTAGCTTAGTTCTATATAACCTATAAGCTATACTATTAAAGCTTAATCTAGTAGTATAGACGCTAAAACCTTTACTATAATAGGGAGCTACCTAGGAGGCGTAGATACTACGTAATACCTGCGAAATTAAGGTGTAAAGTACTCTTATTAATAGAGAGTAAGAAACTACCCTAGGTCTTCTATAAGTTTATTAGATAAGTAGGTTTAATAGCTAAGTAAAGGTACTTAGTAGATAGTATATAGTATAGTATTATTATAAGTAGAATAGACCTATATAAGGAGCGCGATTAAAGAGCTTACTAAGCGTAAGAGCTATAAGCGGCGATACGTATAGATAGAGGAGACTCTTACTATTAGTAAGGTATAAGAAGTATTAGCTAAATAGGTAGGTAGTAGTTATAGTAATAGCGAGAGCGCGTCGAAGAGGGTATAAGGAGAGAGGTAGTACGGGCGTTATAAGTAGACTAGCTATAACGCTTATATATATACGGTTAAGATAGATAGTACTAGTAATAGTAGCGATTCTAATAAATAATTTAGTATACTACGATAGTCTATAAACTATAATAAAGTCTATAATATCGTCTCGACGTTAACGCGCTAGTAGGGCGTAGCCAGCTCGCTTAGGTAGCTAGCTCGCTTATAAACTACGTTAATAGTAAATAAGTATAGTAGATATATAGTTACTCTAATTAAGTATTAGTAAGAATGTAAATTAGGTTAATATAAGTTTTATAAACTTACGAAGTATAATAAGTATATATATTTAAATATATAGGCCTAGAACCCGGATATTTAAGGGGCCTACTAGTAATTTACTATATAGAGTCCCTATTTTAGACCCTCGCAGAATAATAAATTTAGAAAGGCGAGAAGCTCTCTTACTTATAATTTAATAAGTAAATTCCTTTCTAAAGTTTAAAATAATTATAACCTAACGTAACTATTCTATAATATTACTTTATAATTTTATAACTATCTTACTTTCTTTTATAACTTTCGCTAGATACGCTCTATTTCCGAATATAGGAATAGTAGGCGGTAGACTTCTAAATAGTCCTATACTAGTTAAAATATCTATTAGTAGGGTAAAAGATATATAACTAATATAATTTCTTAAGAATCTAGAAGTCTCGTTCTTCTCTACTACCTCCGTAAACCTCTTAATCTAGGATACTAAAGGGTATTCTAATAGTTCTTTAGATACCGTAAATAGGATTACTGTAGTAAGTTAACTTTCCTACGAAACGTACCTTATAGCTAAGTCTTAATAGTAAGAAGAAGTCTACCTAGAAATACTTATAGCTATTCTTAATACCTATAACGTATCCTTAATTCTATCTTATAATTACTTATTTCTAGTCTCTTTAGCGAAGGAGTTCTTTAAGGTAGCTAACCTTATTAGCTTAGTTAGTATCTCTGCGACTATTAGCTTATCTTAATATCTTACACTTTCGGATCCTTTAGTCGCGAGATTAATTTCTTTAATCCTTTTAGTTAAATCCCGCTATAATATATTTTTTCATAACGTTTAGGAGAGAGAGCCTAATCTAGGGACTTTTAATACTAGTATTAGTAATATTTAGGCGTATAATATCGCGTTATCCTTTATTATCCTAGAATCTTATCTAGTCTAGCTTCTAATCCTAGTACTTCTAGGACTTATATTAGCTTAGATAATAATAGGCTAGGCGACTCTCGCTTTATATATAAATAGTACGAGTATTACTAAGAGTATAAGTAGAGATATATTTAAAGAATTTACTTAGGATCCGACTTAAATACCTTTTATTATTTACGGTAATAAATAGCTTCTAGCTAGCTAGGTAAACTAAGCTAATAAGCCCGTATATACGCTATTAATAAATATATTAAGGGGAAAAGAGGCAGCTAAGATACTATAAGGACTAAGTAGTATTATATTCGTCGCTATAACTACTAAGTAGTTTACAGATATTAACGATCTTACTTAGGGTACTATAGCTAGTCTAGCTATAGTAGTCGTATCTATAACGATATAGGTAATAAAGGGTTCTAAAATAGATCTAAGTATAACTCAAAGGTATATAGGAGTGCGTGCTGCAGTAGATAACTAAGAATACCTCTATTCCTATAGGTCTAGTATAAAAGGATAAGAAGAACTTCTCCTACTATCTACTACTAAAGAGCTATACTTATATATAGAGGAATAGGGGTAATAGGGCCTAATTAGGATAGTATTAGAGGTAGGTCTAATATTACCTAAATAAATCTCCCCTCTTATAGGAATGCGTATACGTCTCTATTTCTATATAACGTTTGTTATAGTATTCTAAGGAGGTAGTTATAATTATAATATTAAATATAGACGTTTAGGGCGTTATAATTACTAATATTAAATCGAAATTATAAAATCGACTCTAGCGTTGTGAATATTATCTATAATAAGGACTTAAAGAACTATTTTTAGTACTAACGTATATCCCTTTATAATAGAATAACTACCGTAATAGATAAAATTATAGGTACTTAGACTTTATAGCAATATAAAAATCTATATATATATTAATAATCTGAAATTCCTCTTAACCTATATACTAAGATAAACTCTAAATCTATCTACGTATATCTATATAAAAATTATAGTTATATAGTCGCTTCCCCTTCTAATCCGTAAGAAGACCCTCTTTATAGTAATAATAAACCTCCCCTAATATAGAGCTACTACTATTATTTCTATCTATTATAATATATACGCAGCTTTCGTATACGTCTAGGGGTCTAATAGTAATACTTAGTAGCTATAATTAGCTATAAGGGCTAATCTAGGCGCGGATTTATACGCGATTATTTATTTATTTATTTATTTTATCCTACTTAGTTTTAGCCGCAATTTCCGTAGCTATACCTAGTATAGCTAGCTTAGCGGACAGCTAATATATTGTAAGAATATTATTCCGTGCCGCCCTACGTTACTCCTATAAATAGGAGCTAGCTATCCCTAGAGGCCTACTATTTACCCTTAACTATTATCTATATATACTTTACTAGCTATCTAGATACTAGGTCTACTAACTAGATACTATACTTCTAGGTTTATAGAAGTACTTACCTTATATTTTATAACCGTAATACCTTTAGTCTCCTCCTAGCACTTAGCTATCGTCTACGCGTCTCTAATCCCTACTTACCTAAGGATCTACGTCTACTCTATAAATTCGATAGCTTTAGTAGCTAACTATAGCTTACTTAGGATAGCTTAGAGATTATATTATCTAGAGAGGTTACTAAATACCTAGTTTTAGAGGCCCTTATACGTCCTGTAGTAGAGGAGGATATAAGCGATAGTCTACCGCCTCTCTCTATACTAGTATCGCGGGCTAGTAACCCCTAGTACTCTCTAGCTAAAGAGGAAGTTATTAAGCCTAATTTTCTCTATTCATAGCTATACTAGTAGGGCGCTCTCTCGCTTACTAAGGCCTTTATAGAGCTAGAATACCTTCTTAGTAGGCTATAGTATATATCTATAGGTCGCTCTACCCTTTTTCTCTACTCTCTACTTAGCTATCTACGCTTACTCTATCTATATCTTATACTACTTCCTAAGTATAGACTTAAGTAGGTATAACTTTAGAGATACTTCTACTAGTAGACGTCTACGGCTATTTTCTCTCTACCCTATAGCCTTCTTAGCGGCCTTATCTACGGCTTTATTTCCTAGGATTCTAACGTAGGTATTAGGCGAGCTGCCTTAATAGAATTAGCGCGGGCTGTATTTTACCCGCGATAGGCTAGGATAGGGCTAGTTTAGGCTATATCTAGCTAGATTATTAGATCTTAGGCTATTATAGCTTATATATAGGGTAAAGAGGTACTTATACCCCTTCTAAATCCTACTAGAGGGTAGTAATTCGTCTTAACTATAATCTAATCCTATTATCCTCTATTATCTTAAAAGTACCCCTCTATAAATATATACCTCTAGGATAGGACTTATCGGAGTATAGGCACTATCCTAATAGTAGGCTAGTATCTACTAGACTATTACTAGCTATCCCCTATCCTAAAGCTCCTAGACTTATCTCGCGATCTCCTTAAGGATATAGGCTCTAGACCTTCCTTCCGCCTTTACTATTAACTAGATAGCGGCTTAATTATCTATATAGATAGCTATATCTTAGCACCTACCGCCTTATTCTATTATGAAGACCTCTACTATAGGTATAGTAAAGGGTAAGAGTTAGTTATTAGAGATATATTAACGAGAATAAGTAGTAAGAGGCGATACTAAGATAGTAAGAGAGAGCTTCTATAAAGAGTATTAAGATAGAGAACTATTCTATTACTTTTACTATTTATAAGAATATTAAGTTAAATATACTAAGCTATAAGGGCCTTTAGTATAGGTCTATATACCTAATAGAATGTATAGTACTTATCCTACTTAGCTTAATTAGTACTACTAATTATACTAAGTAACTAAGTACGTTACGTAATTAGCTTACTTATACCTTAGCTAATTAGGGTCTAATTAGCTATAGGGCCTAGGTTAGGCTATCTATAAGGTAGGGCCGTAATACTATCCCCTCTCTATCTTAGCGCTGTCCTTAGTGTAGGGTGTATATAACGTAGGCTTTCTCTATCTCTAGTAGCTATATTTTATAATACCTAAATAATTATAAGTGTCTAGTACTATTTAGTACTAATATCTCTGCGAATTTATTAAATCCTTTAGTAAAGTAATAGTCTAAAAGTGTATTATATATACGAAGTATAACTAGGTATATCGTATATACGTTTATTTAGGGAAATATAGTAAGTATCTATATTATAGCTAATATTATAATATAAAGGTTATAGAATTAGAGTTTAAGTAGCTAGTTAATTAGAAAATAAAGCTTTAGGAGTAAATATAGGAGTCTAGGGAAGTATAAGAAGTTATAATAAAGGCGTATAAAAAAGCTCTAGAGAAGCTACGCGTTACTTATACTTATAAAGAGTAGTTATAATAATAGATAGATTTAATTAATTATCGTGCGGAGAAAGTAATAGTAGTAGAGGAGTAGGATATTAAGGATTAAGAGGCGGCTAAAGCGTTATTACCTAAGAATGCGTTAGATTCTCTAGGCTTTAGTCTCTCTCCTAGTACCTAGGGGGCTTTTAAAGGGTTCCCTTTAGAGTATTAGGAGGGTCCTATTATAGTTCCTAACAAGGAGGTTACTTAGGTATATATTTAGTTATATCGTTCGTCCTAGAAGTTATATTCTTTATTACTTAGCTATCCTTTCTTAAATACTTTAATTAATTATTTTAGTAGGTACTAAGGTTAAGGTATTTTAAATTTCTTAAGGAGGTCCTTATAGTTTTCTAGGTTCTCTTTAGGTTCCTATAAGTTTTTAGTATAGGAGTAGCCCTTCTATTTAACTAGAAATTCTTTTCTTCTATTTATTATCCTAGGTACTAGGATATATTCTACCTTAAATTTATTATCTTCCTCTATTTTATAGTAGAATATTTTTTATAATAGTATTTCTAGATCTACTAGCTCTAATCTTAAAATATAGAAGCGTAGGTAGATTTTTACGTCTATTAGTAGTTCTAGTATATAGTTTATAGGTCTGTTTTATTTCTTAATTAAAAATAGTCTAACCTTAATATTATCTAGTCCTTTAGTTAGTCGTTTATTTTATAGGTTTTTTATAAGTAGGTATACTTTATCCCCCTCCTTTAGCTAAGGTACTATTTTTCTTTTCTTATTTTAATAGGAAATACTATTCTATTATACTTTAAAGAGGTTTTCCTCTAGTTCCTTATATACTATTTTTAGTTCTTCTACTATTTTTATTATATATTCTATTTTTATACTTAGGTATATTTTTATAAAGAGATTTAGGTGTCTCCTATAATTAGCGAAGAAAGGCGTTCTTCCTATTAATTCTAATAATTTATTATTATACGCTAATTATACTATAGGTAGTAATAAGACCTAGTTATTTTATTATTTATTACTATAGATTCTAAGGTATATCTTTATTATCCTATTAGTTCTTTTAGTTTATCCGTCTATCTATAGGTAGTATACTGTAGATAATTTTCTTTTTATTCTAATATTTACTAAAAGCGAGGTCTAGAAATTTAATATAAAGAGCTTATCTCTATCGCTAATAATTAATTTTAGGATTCTATAATATCTTATTAATTAGTCTAGAATAATGTATACTAGTTATATTATAGTATAGTTATTCCTAAAGGGTATTATTTCGGCTACTTTAGTAAATCTATATACTATTACTAATATCGCGTTATACTTAGTATTTATTATAGGATCTTTAGAAGGCGGTAGTCCTATTATAAAGTCTATTAAAATATCTGCCTAAGGTTCGCTAGGTAGCTCTATAGCTTATATTTCTCTATATAGTGCGTATATACTATATTTATTCTTATAGTAGTCTATGCACTTCTTAATATACTTCTTAACTTTACTTTTTATACTTTTAAAGTTATAGTATCGTTTAATTAGTTCTATTATTCTTTTAATTCTAGGTATCTATATACTAGGTTATTATAGTATTATTAGATAATTACTTCTTATAGTTCTTAGGTACTTCTACAGCAATTATTATAATATATAATAGATTATTAATAGATAGCTTAGTTAGGTCCTAGTGAACTATCTATATTAATACGTAAGATAGCTTTATTAACTATTTCTTTATTTCTAGCTATATCTATTTAGCGGCTAAGTATATTAGCTCGTCTATTTTCTTTTCCTAGTATATATACAATCTTAAATTTATACTATCTAAGTTCCTATAACTATCGCGTCTACTATCTATTTAGTAGTTTAGTTATTATAAAGTTTACTAGATTCTTATAGTCTAAGAAGATAGTAAGATCTAAGTAGCTTTCTACGTAGATTCTCTATATCTTTAGAGTATTAATAATTACTAATAGCTCCTTATTATATATATTATAGTTTTCTTCTAGCTTAGTAAACTTCCTAGAGTAGTAGGCTATTAGGTACTATTTACTATTACGTTCTTATAAGGCTACTACTCCTATTATAGATTAGAAGCGTCTATCTTAAATCTTAGGGGTCTCCTAATATAAATAAGATAAGTACTAGGGGCTCTATATATTTCTTTTTATTTCCTAGAATATAGTTCTTACGCGTATTTCTATTCCTATAGGGTAT
>JAGTJM010000130.1:0-33973 GCA_020747015.1 Pyrenochaeta sp. MPI-SDFR-AT-0127 | reverse complement strand
GATCACGCATGCTTCTAGGTAGGCCAGATTGATACCTAGGCAGACCCGGGGGCCTAACGAGAAGGGGTGGAATGCCTCCTTAGAATCGCCGAAGCCACCTCCAATCCATCGCTCGGGCCGGAAGGATTCGGGATCGTGCCAGTAGCGAGGGTCGTGCTGGGTAGAAAACATATCGGTCGACACGATCGTTCCCGCCGGCACGTAATGGCCATCAACGTTTGCGCCGGGAGAGACGCGGGGGAGGCCAAATGCCACTGGAGGGTACATCCTGAGACTTTCCTCGATGACGCCACGCAGGTAAGGCAACTGGTTGGTTGCTTCACCGGTGATGTCGTCGAAGGATTGAAAAGTGCTGCGCACCTCATCTTGAAGCTTGGAAAAACACTTCGGGTTCCTGAACAAGAAATATGAGCAGCTTGATAATGCAGTTGCCGTGGTTTCCGATCCTGCAACAATAAGAGTTTCGGCTTGGCTTTCAAGAAGCTCCTGCGAAAATTCGTCTTTCCTCAGAATCTGGTCAAAAAAGTCTGCACGTCTTATGACATCCTTCTGCTTGACTCGTTTCGCAGTTTTCTCACGAGTGAGTTGCATGTGCGCCTCTGCGTCTTTCGCCACCTTGCTGGGTATAATGAATGGAAGCAAAACGTTTAACAGCGGGACTTCTTTTCGTAGGCTGCTCAGAGTAGTCCAGAATAAGCTATCGAGGAGGATTGATACCCAATAGTTCGTTCTTCCCGTGGCCACGGCATCAAAAGACTCACCAAACGCCAAGTCCCCGATGATGTCAAATGTTAGCCAGTTCAATGCCTCCGGAATATTGATACCTTGAGTATCCAACCCACCGAATTTTCCCATCTGGGATACGAAAAGATTGACGTATAGATGAACGATATCTTCCTGCTCACGAAGAGATTTTGCACTGAACGCAGTCGAAAGGGATTTTCTTTGCCGGCTATGGTCGATAGGATCGCGGGTGCCAGCTACTGAAGGCGGCTGTCGGCCATCATAAAAGTCGGACTTTAGAAATGGAGATTTGCCTTTGGATGCGTGGCCATAGATATCCTTAAATGACTGCGGGGTGGTAAAAGAGAGCTCATTTGGTCTAATGCGGACCACATCGCCGTACTTCTGATGCAAGCCCCTCACAACAAATGGCCACCGGCCACCTAACCAATTGAAGGCATACCATAGCTGACGAGTTTCAGCAGAATTATCTTGTATTGGTCAAAGGAGGTTTCTCACATCTGAGATGGCTGCAATTCTAGGGCCAGGATACTTAGCAAGGGGGGTGAAACAGGAGGTTATAGACGATCTTGGAGAGGATATAGAGAATTCCCTGTGGAAGCGGCATTAGTACTGTCCCTTAATTTCCAATGTCGTACTCACCACTCCAGCTGCGGTGTAGAACATAGAAAGTTCTTCGAGAGGGTGAGGCTCTCCATTTGTTAACGTCATGATGAAGGGTTTCAATCTGTGTTCAGAAGATAGGAAATGGCAAGCGAGAGGACTCGAGTGATGTTGTTTCAAGGTAAGAATGGAAGGGTAATCCTTAAAATCTATGCCCCGGAATAGTTTTCTTAAAAGAATGTTTCCATGTCCTTGCAGGCGGACATCATAGTGCATAGCAAATGAATCTCCGCAAAGAGAAACACAGAATTCTACCCGCCATTTAGGATTTAAAAACTCCGCAGTAGGGATAATAACTCCGGTGTCAGATCAATCCATTCTGTTGGTTCAGCTAGTGGTAGCATATCGGCCAAACGTAGAGAAGTGGGCCCGTCTGAACCCGAGCAGGTATTGGAGTGTTTATTGCGGGCTGTCCGCGTTGCATTATAAGGGACCATTAATACTATAGCGTATTATCACCATTTAGATTGAAAGATATCTGCTTGCCAATTTAAGTGTCTTCAGCAGTAGGTATTAAAATAAGTATAACTCTAAATTACATTTAGCACTTAAACGATCTTTAATCTTTTTAATATTCCTATATTACCCTAAGTATTTTATAACCTAATATAAAAGTATTCTATTTTAATTATACGACTTACTAGAACTAGTAGTAAGAAAGATATTATAAATAAATAAAGAACTTTTATATAATATACTATATATATAAAGATCTACTATAGAAATAGTATTAAGTAATAGTTAGTTCTTAAAAATAATAGATAGAGTACTTTAAGGATTTTATATAATAGTATAATAAGAGTAAACTTTTTTTTAGAAAGTATTAACTTAAATAGAAAATCTTTTATTTTTACTACTTAAGAAAGAAATAAGATAAATATTATTAGCTATTAAGGTTTATTATAGATATCTATCTATATAAAAAAGTCTTAGGATCCTTAATAAGTCTTTTAAGTATTAGTTATTAGACTTACCTTAGCTTTATAGTAAAAGAGAGTAGCCTTATCTTTACTTATTATTTTTTACTTATTTAGATAGTCTATATTGAGTAAAGAAATTCTTTACTCTTAGGTAAGTCTATTTTTTATTGAATAGAGATAACTAACTTAGTCTTAGCAGTCCCCTGCTTCATCTGCTGCAACCCACCTGATATCGACTCTAATCCTCCAATGTTCTTGCTTTCCAACGGCGTGATTTTGGACTCTTGTAACCACGCAGAGATATTCTTCCAAAGCCAGCCTCCAAGTTCCGCTCCAGCCAAAGATGGCGCACCAGTTGCAGTTCTGCCCATCGCCTCCCCGCTAAAGACAGGCACGATATCGATCCCTATGTCAGACTCCCCGAGATATCTAATGGCAGTCGATATTTTTGCAGGCTTTTCAACGCACTGAGAAATCCGCCCAACGGTGTCCATTGTGACGACTGTGTCAAAGGCATGACGAAGCCCTGGAGCCACGGCTTGGATCCTCGAAACAATGTCCTCATCCAAGTTGGTGAAGACCACATCCGCACCTCTGGCCTTGACTGCAGATATGCTAGATTCTGTAGAAGTCACCGCGATGACAAAATGGCCGGACAGCTTCGCGAGCTGTACAGCAAGCTTACCAACGCTTCCATTTGCACCCTTCAGTCAAATTATCAGTGTGAATGGTTCAAAGAAGATGATCATGGAACGCACCCAAATAAGTACAGGTGTAGGAACATTGCAGTAATTAGCGATTCGACCAAGTCCCAGACCAAGATATAAACCACAGGCAGCAGTAGCGAGACTGAATGGTATAGTGCAGGCCTCTATGACTGGAGTCTCACTTTCGATCTATCATCACGACTATCAGATCAGGCTGCCAAGAACATTGTAGCCACTCTGCCGCGTGGGCGGAAGCATAGTATACTGTATGTCTGCACTGCTTGCACATACCTTTGCACAATTATTCTCCTCGACCAAAACGTGTGTTTGGAATGAACAACCATCGCTGTAACCGACGCTCCCACGAGCTATAACCACGTCTCCAATTCGGAACCTTTCCGACACTCCCGCAATGATTTCGCCGGCAATATCCATTCCAAGAACTATCATTGTATCAATATAAGTGTATCAACACGCAGAAATAAAAGGAATTGTGCCAGTGGCTGTAGCATTTTTTGATTGGGGCGATGGAGACCTACCATGTGGAAAAGAAGGTATGAAAACATTGTTGTCAATTCGCTTCCAGTCCAAGTGGTTCAAAGAGGTCGCAAGATTTCTAATCTGCAACTGAGACTCCCTTGGGCGTACCGGAGCATAGTCTTCGACTTCGAGTTCTCCGTGAGGCTTCCGCAGCACGAGTCGTCGTCCCATGCTGAGCGACATACGGCAATTTCAAGATTTCCTACAAGCTGGCCGAGTGGATGCGCTGAGCTTTCAATCTTTTGTACCTGAGACTTATGAGACGAGATCATCCAGCAAAGCGAGGGGGCACCGAAAATGCACAAGGACAACCTCCACTTTTTTGATGTGGGGAGTGTTTTGATGTGCTCCCGAGGATCGGCTTTGTGTTCGGAATGTGGGGAGTGAACCAAGTACTCCGCTACTTCCGATAAATTTCTCCATTTCCTTTACTTAGTGATAATGCAATCCCCATTCATAAAGGGTTAGATACTTGTCACAGGGAGCAAGCGCAAGTTTCTCCTCATTCAGGCTGTTATCTATTATTAATATCACTTTGTACTATCATCGAGGAGTATCCTCACGGTCCGCTGAGATCCACCCACGGCATTACTCATCGTGCATAGCCATTGAAGTGAGCACCTATCGTTCAGAATAATTACCGCGTGAAAACCACGAGGGCGCGGAAGAAAATTGAATAAGTAATGACACGCTTCAAGACAGGAAATCAACATCCAGCTATGTCGGCGCCAACCCGTCCACTGGAAGTCATAATCGTCGGCGCAGGGCTTGCTGGAGCTCTTGCCGCTCGCGTTCTCCGTGAGAACCACAATGTCAGGATTTATGAGTGCAAATCCACACCACAGGAAGTTGGTGCGGCGATCAACATTGGACCAAACGGTGCTCGCATTCTAGAGACATTACATTTTGACCGTTCCAAGGCAGGATCGCTGCCTGTTGGCGCGACAAAGGTTTTCAATAAAGAGGGAAAGCTCGTGCTAGACAAGCATAGCAATTACGCCGAGGTTTACGGAGCAGACTGGCTTTTCCACCACCGGGCTGATCTAAGGGCAGAGTTTCTTAGGCTGGCGACAGCCGACTCAGGGGCCTCTGGGATCCCCGGTCGTCCTGCTGAGGTGCACTGGGGTACTGGAGTTGTGGATGTTGACCCTGATAAGGGAAAGGTCATTCTAAGTTCTGGCGAGGAAATATCTGCAGATCTCATCGTTGGTATGTGAATTACTGACACTCTGTGCCCTGCCACCACATCTTTCTCGGGACTGACCGAGACTGTGACAGCTAGCGACGGTATAAAGTCTGTGATACGTCCGCATATCGTTGGAGATGCCGCATACTCGACCGCAAGACCATCTGGCTTGTCAGCATTCCGGTTTACTCTCGGGGCCGAGATGATCACAAAGAAGCTCGGAGAAACACCTGAGATCTTGAAGCCGGATATGCCAGTCTGCTTATCTATGGTATACTCGTTTGATGGGTCTATGAGATCCGTCGTCATGTATCCCTGCCGGGATTTCCAGCTCCTCAATTTCGTATGCATCGTTCCAGATAGCACGTTGAAACAGGCTACAAGCGAATCTTGGTCAGCAACCGGCGATCCGGAAGAGCTGTTGTCGGCTTTCAGTGATTTTCCGAGCTGGGTCTTAGGCTATCTGCGGTAGGATATCCTATTCTTTACACTTACTGGTCTAATGATGCTGACGCAATGGCGGAATAGGTTGGCTACTGAGATTAAGTTGTGGCAATTACGCGACCAAGATCCTTTACCCACCTATGTACGAGGCAGAACGGTCCTCATAGGCGACGCAGCCCATGCAATGACGCCACATCAAGGACAAGGGGGGACACAAGCAGTAGAAGATGCGGAAGGTTTTCGGCTCTTCCTACAGCCAGGAGTTACGAGGGAAACCGTGCCAGAATTATTAAGAGACTTTGACAGCGTACGAAGGCCGCGGGCGAGCCAGATCCAGAACAATACTAGGAAGGCTCACGATAAGAGAACTGCAGAGGAAGTTTATATGTTCGAGAGAATCAACTGGACTTACTATGGAATAATAGAAGAGTTGAGACGTATCAAGGAAGAGCAGGAATTACCTCAAGTCTAGAAAGTGCTGTAGACACTATCACGAAAATTAGTAGTAGTTAGGGTTGTATTATTCACGAAGCAAGTGCTGCGCACTCATATAGTTCGCGTACCACGAAAATACTACTAGGAGGTGTTTAGCCCTATCTTAGAAGTGCCTCTACGGCCTTCGTAACCGCGACAGAATGAAGCGTGAGCTTACACGAAACTTTGACATCGATAACCGTAGGAGTATGAGTTTGAGACTAATTACTACAATAAAATCGACTAAGAACTCCTTCACAAACTAAAGAAAAAAGGCTGCCCAGTCATCTTCAAGCAAACGCCGCGGTTTCCTTCTCACAGTAAGCCAAGAGCTTTTCCGCATAGCCTGTGCCTCCCTCCTCTTTGCTCTTTGTACCAGCCTGTATGTCCTCCCTGGCTGGGTAAATGCGGCCCCAAGGCGCGATATATGCACCGTTATGGCTCGCTGTGATATCCGGGGACCAGCCAGCCCACAGTTCTGTGTATCCACCAAATCGAGCGGGGTGCGTCACGAAACCCAGTATAAACTTCTGAAGCCAGTTCGCATGTCGCTGCAGCTCAGTTTCCAGATTTCCAGGGTTCCATGACACGCTTACTATCCCATCCTTGCTATAGAGACGGGCAAATTGGGAGGCCAAATAGATGTTTGCCGCCTTGCTGACGGTGTAGTCAACTTGACTATTGGCTCCTTGCTCGATATTGCCATCCGCTCCAAAAATCATGCCGTTCTCTGGAGACGTAGTGGCGACACCTGAGGATCCCCACGTTATACGGACGGATTCGGCTGGCACTTTTGCCACAGTACTTTGCATGATTGGAATAAGGAGTTTCGTGAAAAGATATGGCCCAAGCACATTGGTTCCGATTTGGAGTTCATGACCATGTTCGTCTTTCGAACCAAGTGGAGGGATCATAACACCCGCGTTGTTGGTTAGGACGTCTAATCGTGTCTCCTTAGACAAGAACTCCTCAGCTGCAGTTTTTATCGTGGAAAAGTCTGAGAAATCAACTTTGAGGAAAGATAGCAGCCCTGTTGAGGTCGGGAATTCCGACCTTAACTTCGAAATTGCCGCCTCTGCTTTCTCCGGATTTCGACCGGCGATGTAGATGCTGCCATTGTGCTGGTAAAGATCTTTGACCAGCTCATATCCACAACCTGCATAGCCTCCTGTCACGATGAAAACCTTCCCTAATGCGAAGTTAGCATTATCCTTCACCATAAGGATAAGGAACGGACGTGATTGATCCGGAAGATTTTTCTCGGTTAATGTTGGCTTCGGGATAAAGTATGACTATTTGAAGAAGTCGTAGACACCCATTCCTAGGTAGAGCGCAAAGAAACCGACAGAAGGTGATAACTAATATGTAAATGGAGAGACTATCTGTGCATACGCAATTAAAGTCGGTACTGGCTGAAATTCTGAATCTGGCAGCTACCTGTCTTCTAGCAGATAATTAAAGATGGTTAGAGGTACATATATGGCCGAAAGGCGGCCGAATCGGAAAGAATGTTGCTCCGTGCTACGCTGAATCTTGGCATTGATATTGCGCATCCCAGGGAACCAAACCTGATTAGTTATTTGAATGTAATGGGGCTGCAGTATGCATCGCTGCGCTATTGGTCGTGGCTATGCACGGAGTCATGTCCGGTTTATTTGAGCAACAACAGCTCAGAGCCCATAAAGACCTTGATTGTTTTCTCCAACTAAATCCATCTGAATCTTGGCGAAGGTACTCCAAGAAACACTAAGAGATTACTCTTACGTGCCCCTAAATTTTCTTCAGCTATATGCAATAAAGGCACTCACTCACACGCTGCAACTGACTACATCGCCGTGAGTATATCTCTTACAATGGTGCCCTAATTCAACATTAAGAAAGATTACTCAACTGCGCCCGACATGATCATCGGTTTGTCTGCTACTTTTACGCTGGTCAATTCTGCGCGGACCGAATTTAACGTTCGTGAGGGGAAATTTAATCACAACATAACTAATCAGACCTTTGATTAATAAACAAATCTGGTAGGTCTCAACAAATCAGAATAGCATACTGTGGTTCTTCATATGAGCAGTATAAGACGGAAATTCTGCATGAATATTAGCTGCATCGACGACTAGGTCAAGAAGGAATATCAGTAGCGCGTTTTTGACAGTATCTAACAAGTGTTGGACTCTATTTATTTTCTGGGGTTAGTTATGGTATCGGGAATTACAACGGCATGCTGATAATGGTTTAGCAACATGGTGTCATCCATTGGTCTCTGGCCATGCTAAGTTCCTTAGCCCAAACAGATGGATAGGTTGTGTAGGCAACTAGGATCGATTAGGAGATGTAGGTCGCCTAGAATAAGGATAGTATAGTTGCTGCAACAGACAGGCCTAGTGGCAAACCGAGCTTATAATTGTAAGCGAGCGACCTTTAGACGTGCACATACTGTGGGAACTCGATGTAGAATTAGCAGGTGAACTACTTTCACATAATCAAGAGGGTGTGGCTTACGGATGTAGAGATGTCCGTACAATGCATAAGAAAGGCTAAAGCAAAACAAGTGGAGCGACAGTAGTAAAATGACATAGAAGTGTCATCAGCGACGTTGCTACAAGAAAGGTCTGCAGCCGGTAACATATGAACTAGCGTACCTATCGGTGCTGTTCGTTCACACTACTAGTAAATGAATCTGAACTTGTAACAGGCCGAACAAAAATTTGATATCGTTGTTGTAGGATGGATCTGTCATCTTCTGGATGATTACAAGCAGCTAGCCGTCGAACTCCGATGTATAACTGGTCCCCAGTCGTAAGTTGTATCCTGCAACGATCGGAAGGGGTCGATGGTAGGAATAAGATGCGATGCTTGCGGGATCGCTTACGAAGATTCACTTCAGACACTTTCTTGATTGACCAGCTACAGATCTCGACAGTCCTCTCTAGTTCCACTAGGACCTGGGGACTTTTGCCAGAATTCTGATGAGACGTCAATCGGCAGGAGACTTCAGCCTTGCGATTTAAATCTGTTTCATTTACCTGGACCCGGAAGTCCGCATTCCTGTACTGCGCGCCCGAGATCTTTTTGCCCGGAATAGTTGCGCGAGTGTCGATCAGTTTGGCGTTCCAGGCTCGGACTTGATAACGATCTCCGGGAACGCTGAAAATGCTCTCAACTTTTCTGACTGCGTGTTTGATTTGCGGGCTAGGTATGAGTATTTTCGTCTTACGCATTATAGATCTGAATTCACTAACATTAGGTAGCAGTGCCGGAAAATGGGAGAGTCGGTAAAAGCATGCTTCGGTTGAATCTAGAGGCCGGAAGAGAAGCAAGCAAAAGGCACCTTTTTGGTATTTCAGCGTCGTGTGGTTAAGAATTGCCACGTGCGATATCCAGGTTTTCTCCTCTTCTCCAAAGAATACCAATTTGCTAGAAACGAGGCCGTACTCGACGATTGACAGGGGGACTGACATCTCGTTTCGGAACGATGTGACAGTTGTTATCATCTGCTCGTGCGGTTGAGTTCTCCAGAAAATGGATTCGGTTACTGAACTGTATGGAATTTGAGAAGGAAAGCTCTGTGCGCCACCAATCTGTCGTTGGCATAGATCACAGTTGGCTCTTTGGCAGAAGCGGCTTGGACAATCCGCTATCAGAGGCTGATCATTGACGTGGATACTGTAACGAAACAGGAAAATGGAGTCGTCGCATGTGGAGAGGTAGATTGCTTCTTGTAGCCTGGCAAATGCTCTTGAGCGGCCTTCTCCATATAGCATCGGCATATGAATCTGGAAAAGGCCTAGAAGTGAGTAAGCCTCGTCCTCCTCCTGGGTAACTTGACGATGAGCCGCCCAGGATAAACGCTCTGCCGCGGTATAACCATCAATAGACTTGTTTTGAGCCAGTAGATCCCTATCAATCGTGGATATTTCCGCAATTTCCTTATATCGTTCTAATTTCGTGCCGATTGGCGACCAGTCAGCCGCATAAAACTCGACATACACTGGTGCGATCAGTTCTTGCAATGTCCAACCACGCGTAAACCAGGTGCTATTCTGAAAGCTTATAGACCAACCGGCTTGAGCACCAGGAATGTCCGCCATATATACGTAGCAGATATTCGATTTTGTATAGTATGCCCACATCGAATTTATGGCTTTGTCCACATCTGCAGAGCTCTCTTTGTCGATGCAACAGCTGTCAATCCAAACCCAACTGTATCCATTATCGGAAGCCAATTTACAGGTGCCTTTCACTTTCGAAAAGCCTCCAAGTTGTCTTGTTGGACTGTTCTCATCAGAAATGGGATTCTGTAAAATGTTTCTATAAGTTATCTCCTCTAGTCCCCATCGGTGCGATAGGATAACGTATTCTGGAATCTCGTGAGGCAAAAAAATTCTAAGCTCGAAAGTCTGAGAGTTAATGAGTCTCATTATTTCGTAAATTCCGAACCGAAGGACATTGATATTATGGTGATAATAAGTTGTGATAATAAAGGGAGCGAGTGAGGGGTAGCTCTAGGCAACAGTGCCTCGCTATTATATCCTAGGATACAATGCGGGGTACCGCCACCTTAAGGACTTCTAAAGACTAATAAGCGCATATATAACTATAGGATTACGTGATAGTCTATAAGTCTATAAAGTCCTAAATAGGACTTAGTATCTCTAGGACTCCTTTTACTAAAAGGAGTTATATAGTTAGGAAAGCTATACTTTCTACTATATATCCTTTTAGCTAGGTATTACCTACTTATAGAGTAAGCGTCTAGGGGACTAAACTATAAGTAGTTTAGAGTAATATTAGGGTTTAGGTAAAGTAGAGTAGAGAGCTATAGATTAGGTAATCCTACTATATCTCTTATAATTAATACTTTAATTAGCCTATAGAAGTAGAGGTATAGAATATATAGAATACTACTACTTAGAAACTAACTTCTTAAAATTCTTAGTAGTAGCTAAAAACTAGATAAATAGTTATAACCTAGTTAATTTTCTATAGAAGTAGTAGGTACTATTATAAACCTATAATAAGGAAGCTAGTACTTATAAGTAGAAAAGGTAAAAAGAATATAGGTAATAGAAGAAATCTAAATAAAGGCTAATAATAATATATAGCTTATAAAATTATATAGTTCTAAAAATCTTATAGTATAGAGTTAAGATACTATAGAATACTATAGAATTTATAAAACTACTAATATATATAGATAAGAGTAATATACCTCTATAGAATATTATAATTAACCTTAAGTTATTACTAAATACTACTATTTAATACTTAGAACTACTTTAACCTTTTATCTATCTCTACTTACTCTAATCTAGAAGCTACTAAGAAAGATTTCTTAGTAATACTAGCTACTTTAATTATAGCTACTCTACTAAAAATACTAAGCCCTTTTAATATTTTAATTACTCTTAAAATAAGTAATATTAAGATAGATATAGTAACTCCTAACTCTATAAGTATTAGCCTAGGTAAGCTAAAAGAGAAGACTCCTCTAATATATAATAGTAACTATAAAACTCTAAAGTTATAGCTACTTTAGTATAATATATACTTCTATATTAATAACTATATTATAGATAATAATAAAGTAATACTAGTAATTATATACCTTATAGATAAAGCCTTAGAATAGATTAACCCCTATATTATAAAATATATAGATACTAATATAGTAGACGTAGAAAATACTATAATATTTAAAAGTTAGGATAAGTTTAAAAAATAAATTAGTCTAGTATTTAGACCTTAGATAGAGAAACTAATTATAGAATAAAGTATCTAGATATTATAATAAAAAATAATAGCTAACTATACTAATAAATTCTAATAATATACTACTATTATAGGATAGGATAATAATATACTAAAATATATATTCTAATAAAGCCTAAAATTATAGGTCTAAGAAGAACTTATATATACTAGATAACCTTATTAAAGAAAGTATAAAGATTAATAATAGACTATTTAAATTAGAGCTAGAAAAATAGAGCTATAGGAGGGGAAGCTACTAACCTAATAAAGATAAAAGAAGGGATTTTATTTATATTAATTAATAGAACTATACTACTAGGTACTATACTTCTAATAAACTAGAACCTATATACCTAGATAATATAAATAAGGGTAAAGACTAGAAGGTTAAGTACTAGAATATAGATATAGGAAAAAATAATAAGATATACTATAATTATAGGAAGAAAGAATACTTTACTAGAAGTTATAAGTAGAAGAATAAGGTTACCTAATAAATTAATATAATTAGCTAAGTTTAGGACTAAGGTATAAATAGATAAGAGATTATTAGGCTAATAGACTATAATATCTAACTTTTAATACTATAGATAATAAGTAATAAAGAAGTAATCTACTTATATAGGGATATATTACTATACTAACTAAATAATAATAAGGAAAATATTCTACTAATAGAAGTATATCTAGAAAATAGAGTTTAAGAATATTAGGATAAACTAATTTAAGAAATAAATAATAAACTACCTAACTACTATTAATAATAAATTACTATAAGTAAAGAGACTATACTTTTACTACCTAGGAAGAAATAGATAATATTATACCTATACTATAGATAAAGATAAGTTTACTATAAACTATCCTTAAAGAATAATATTTACTAAAAATATATAGAACTAAATAAGGATTATAAAGAATTTTTAATAGCCTACTAGAAAGCCTATATAAGGTAAGTTCTAATAGGAAAAGAAAAAGCCCTCTACCTAGTATCTAAATACTACTATAATAAAGATTAGAGAAACCTATAATATAGACTACTATACTATACCTTATATATATATAACTATTATAATTACTACTACTAAGTTAAGGTTAATATAAATAGATATCCCTAACTAAGAGGGTAGTATAAATAGTAATAGTATAACTACTAAAAGAATATATAAATAGTAGGTTAGTACTAAGTAAGACCTATATTAAGCTTAGTACTCTAGTATTTAGCTACTCTAGTATTTAACTATTCTACTAAAAATTAGCTACTCTTAAAAAACTTAAGATATTTTAATAATAAGATTTAAATTTAAAACTTAATATATATAGACTTAAAATCCTTAAGTAGCTATATTAGCTATAGCCTTATTAGTAGTCTTAGCTTTAGTTTTTCTCTATTTCTCTATATTTCTCTAAATTATAATAATAATACTATTAACCTCTATAAATCTTTTATTTTAGTTAATCTTAATTTAACTACTAGTTACCTAAGGCCTAGCCTTCTCTAGTTAGTATTATAGTCTCTAATTACTAATCTTAAGCCTTATAGCTTAAGTATTTATAGCTAAAATAGACTTATTTACTTTTTAAAGGACTAGATATATAATACTTAATAGAGTACCTACCTAAGAGAGTAGCTTTTAAGTCTAGTAGAGATCTTAAGGCCTTTAAGGGGTTAAGAATAGAGTATTATAAGGTAATTAAGGTTAAGGAGAGGAAGTAGTATACTAAGACTATAGAACTAGTTAAGGATTATAAGGATAGATACTAGTATTCTTCTAACTAGCTATTATTACTCTTTTTATAAAGCTAGCCTCTCTAGCCTAATAGTAGTAACTAATAAATCTCTACTTCTTAATAGGTACTATATTATTAAGAGATACTAGAGCTTAAATCTAAGCTCTATAATTTAACTTAACTACTAAGAGGCTAGTAAGATTAAGAGGTTATAGATTATAAGAGAGGTAAGAAGGTAGATAGAGAAGCTTAATCTAATACTACTTTATAAGTAGTATAAAGTTAAGATTAATATAACTACTATATCTATTAAGTATTAGTAGTCGTCTGCGACTAGGTAAGGTTGCAGTATTAGGTATAAAGATTCTCTTCAACTACTCATATCCAATCTCTAGGAAGTAGTCTGTTTGGCTCCATTGAATACCAATGTGACTACCAGATGATTCGAAGTGGGAATCTAGGACCTTGCCTGCAGAAGAAGAACTGGTTTCCGACTCGGCTTCTGACTCGGCGTTGTTTGTTCCGGAACGGCGACGTGTACCTGCTCACAACAAGTACCACAGCAGTCGCGGTACTAGTGCTAGTGATGGCAATGGTAGGCATGGTCACACTGGCCGCACAGGCAGATTCATCAGCACTCATAAGCCACACGACAGTCTTCTACCGTCCAGGTATCCTGCGGAGGCTCGTGGAAAACAGTCGAGTGGTGACGCGGTCACCCGTAACGACCTCCAACATATGATGCAGGTGATGATGGAGCAGATGACGGCGCAGATGACAGCTCAGTTTGAAAGGATGCAGTTGCTAGCGCCTCAGGAAAGTGCATGAGCGGGCTTTTCACTTTCTTCAACGTGCAAATTCTGCTCTTCCTCAGCACACGATTTAAAATGGAAGAGAGAGACAACTCAAAATAGAGATAATTCAAAGTCTATTGAGAATTGCATCACATGCGATATATTATTAGAGTACTCGTACCAACAAGAGAGAGAGAAGGGAAACGAAGAGGTTCAATGGTGGAGGTTTGAGTAGACGAGGAGAAAGCGACGATGGACCCTCAGAAATGCCTCACTTAGAAGCGGACGCTGCAGTAGCTGCAAGGCAAGCACTAGAATAGCCTTGCGATGGGAAATGTATAGCCAATAAGAACGACTTGAATAAACCCGCGGCTTCACCCAGAGTAATTAACAGAATGCATGTGTCCTACAGATCTGTGACGTTGAGATATCAGAAGGGCTTACGCGTTGCCTCAGGGCTTGTATGGCAATCCACTCACGAGAAATAGAAGGAATATTTAGTTGTCTTCAAGGAAAGGAAAGCCCTACTAGCAGCCCTTATGGTCTCGCATCTTGTTGTGGCGTCGGAAAGGAGAAACACGAGTCTGCGGCTGAATGTCTCCTCCCAGCCTTGTGTCCTACAAACAAAACAACCAACTGTCTCAATTCAGTTGGCTACTTCCTACGACTCGAACACCTCCTCATATACGAATCCCGAGCCGACACGTTGTATTCCTAATGCTCAACTGGATCGCATTCGCCGTCCTCTCAGTACAAGCCGTCCTGCTTGTTCGAGCTAGCGATGGGCCGATAGACTGGGATAAAACACCCGGAGGAGGCCCATCGAAGCTTCGGGCCTGCGCGAGATTGCCATATACAATTTGCTGTAGTCAATCGGTCAATGCTCATTTGGGGTGCGATACGATCAGAGTATGTTTATACCTACGTTGCCGCATATTCCTCGATTTACGTTAATCATAAGCCTACCAGTGCCTCTGCCGCCCCGACCTGATCGATAAAGCCCACGCTCGAATTAAGGACATGGTTAGTCGTGAATGTGGGGCAGATGCAACTGTAGACGTCGAGCAAGCATTAAATATATATAATGACTATTGCTCAGCGAATGGATTCGCTGTGCCTGGATACACCTTCATTATTACTCAAACGGTGAAAACACTGCCTAGAGAAGGAACGGCTACAGGTGCGTCAAGCGATGCGAGCAGTACTGCGAGCGGCGTAGCCAGCAGCAGTTCCACAACGAATAATCGGGAGGTTTTAGTAACAACCACAACAGCAGAAGCAAATGGCATTCTCACCGTAACCGCAACCGTCACTGCAACCGCCACCACACCTGCGACTACAGCTGCAACTACAACGGTGGCTCTATCTTCCGCCTCTCCACCGATCCGGTCTTTTGTATGGTTTCACCTTATCTGCTTCCTTGTCTTGATTCCCATACCACTCTTCTTTGGGCTGCCACAAACGTCGGTGGTTTATTTTACACCGACCCCGCCACCGCCTGCGTATACTTTGGTAGTAACCTCATTCAAGACGGAAGACCCAACCGCTCCAGTTATAAGCACCAAGTTAGTGCCCTATTCATCCAAGCGAGTCCCAAGTTCTCCAACTGATGCTCCAAACGCAGACGAGAATACTAGCTCTAGTGCGAACGACAATGGAGGCAGGAACAACGAGCTGTCAAAACTGGAGGTAGCGGGAATAGTGATTGGAATCACTGTGGGGCTGATTACTGGAGCGGCGACGGTCTGGATGTGTATTAGAGGAGGTCGAGGGTTTCCACCATTTCCTACACAAGCGGCAGCACGGGAGAGAAGAGAAGAGCACCCATTAGATGACTTGGTGAGGAGCGGTAATGTTCATAATACGCGTAACGAAGAATTTATAAGATAACACTTAATGTCACGAGAGGCTACGTGATAGGAAGAGCACGAGGTTGGTGAACATCGTTAAGAGTTATTGTGATCGGAACAGTACACGGTGTTTGAGTTGATAGCTGCACATTAATCGACGGTCGACAGGTTTGAATATTTGCCTGCGTTGCAGGGAGGTATTGAAAGTATATCTTCGGTCATCCATCGCTGTTGCCTCTTTATGGTACCTGTACTTCCCCCTATTCCATATCTTGGCTTCGGGCGGTTTGCTTCCTGATTTTAGGGGAGGTTTTTATTTTCTTTAAGGTTCTAACTATTAGTCCTCAGGCTATACCATAAGTTATCGCGTGACGCAACGCCTCGTGTAACGCAAAATTTTCCTCACCAAAACTCTACTAAAACTACCTTTTTATATCTATTTTCTAGCCTTATCTAATAGATAAAATAAAAAAAGTCTAATATAAAAGATAGACTTCTTAAGTAACTCTATAAATCTAGGATTTTACTTTTTAAAAAAAAAAAGCTATTTTAAAATATTTTTCTAAAAAAAGAGAAAAAAGTTAAAAATAAAATATACTTTTATAATACTTTATTCTTATAAAATTATAAAAATAGTAGAAAAGAAGATTATTTCTTAGAGAAGCTATTTAATATCTTCTTTAATTAAAGAGTTATACTATTTTCTTTATTTTTTACTTTTAAAAAATCTTTATTTTAAAATAGCGTGCTTCCCCACAAGTGAGCAGTCCTAGAACCCTTAACATTTCACAAGCGGCCGTCTTTACGTCCTTTAGCGCCCCTCACAGTAGATCGTCGTAGTATCCTATGCGTCGTTCGACGCCATTTTAGGGAACGGCCGCACTTTCCAGTTCATCTCCTCGCAAGAGGAAGTGCCAATATTGCCCCAGCCGAGAGTAACATAGTAGATGTCGTCGAAGATAGTAATGCACGAGCTCATGACAGTCTAAACAAACCAACGGACAATCTAACTTCGGTCAACGCGAGTGAGTTGCCACTGGGGACAACAACCGGGGAAATGCTCGCCGCACTTGCACTTTTCAGTCACAATCCTAGAGACGAGACTAGCAGCGCTACTCTTGACGACGACACTACAGCAACCAGCCAAGCGCACCCCACGAGTCTTGCTGAATACTGCCGTCAGTATATTTCCTTTGAGTATTGCGTTGTTATAACATTACGTGAAGTTGTCGCGTAGACGCTGCGCTGGTGTAGGGTGGCGACTCGCTTATAAAACACATTAGGGGAAAGAAAGTACAAGGATACAGTATACGGACAAATTATTCCGCCGAGCTGCTGTATTCAGCCTTCTAGACCTCAACTCTTTCTCCATTTCTGCAAGTTCGACATCACTCACCATCCGCCGAGCTGGTCAGCCGTGCTAAAATACCCCAAGACAAGAGGATCCAAGTTCGCACCGCTTTCCAAGGAAGACATCTCAGAGTCTATACCTTCCTCTGCCAACTCATCATCGCCATCGTAATTCTACTGTGCGATCGCAATCTCACGTTACGGCCCCGAGCGCGACCCACCCCCGTATCAGCTATACCCAGAGCAGTTGCCCCACGAACTTCACTCAGCGATGCAAATTCGACAACGCCGCATATCTGCAAGACTGGCGCGCGTGAAGACATCGTAGATCTTGGTGCTGTGTTGATTGTAAGCTCTTACCCCACTTCGTCTCTACCTCCTGCCCTCTTGCACTGCTATTGTCACAAAAGGAGTGTATTGCGCCCCAGCCTCAATACACTTTTATGCCTTTGCAAGGCGTCCGGCGCGTTATTCCATTACCCGATACTAAATATTATTAAGAAGATTAATAATATTAAGCTCCCTATCGAGTCTTAGAGACTTATTAAGACCCTCTACGATATTACTTATGTCGTGGCCGTAGTGGCGCCCTAGGAAGTAGGCCTCTGCCTAGAGTTTCGGATCTAAGTTGCGAAGATATGCTTCCGCATCCTTTTTTACCTCCTCAATCTTTACTAATTTCGCTTCGAAAGAAGAAGTTGTTCGCACCCGCGCCGCTTACCAAAATAGTAGCCCGAGGCTTCGTCCAAACTTTGCTGTAAAATTCTCCTTCAAGTGATGACAGCAATACGCTTTTATTACTTGACTCCCAAGTACTACCTTGTCTCTGTCAGAGACAAGTGTGCAAGCCTCCGATGAGATCTCAGGTATCGATCTGCGGAGATGATGGAGGAACCACTCCCAAGCCGCAGGTTCGTTATAACCTTGACAAACCAAACTTCGTATTACAAAGACACCAAGGGTGTAATTAATAACATAAGATCTAAGTTTAGGCAGCCTATAATTTTTCGTATCTCGTATGTGCAACTCAAATGGTTTTGATGAAAGCGGGGTCGACAGTTCTGCTAACACTACGCAGATACGAAATCTTGAATGCGATTGGATGTTATTGTCAATCAAGAAGCTGCCGAGAGAGACAAGTTTGCTACAACTTTCAAGGCTCTAATTTTAGGGCAATTGGGTTATAAATCTAAGAAGATAAAAAGGGCGAAAAATTCCATTTATCGCAACAGCAGAGCCTAGCCTCAGGAAACACAACCCACAGATGAGCGAACATTTGCGAAATTTTCCTCAGAATCAAACACAAAATGACGATGGCCATCAAAAACGTAGCCCTCGCAGGTGTCCGTAACCCTCTCGCTCTTCCCTAACCCCAGATATAACCTCTCTCAGGCAACTGGTAACGCAGGAGCCCCAATCCTTAACAGTCTTCTCGTCAGCAACCTATTCAACGTGACCGTGCTCACCCGTCCTGGCTCCAAGCACACTTTCCCCCCCGCTGTGACCGTTAAGCCCGTCGACTACGCCTCCCTAGCCTCCCTTACTGCCGCTCTTGAGGGACAGGATGTTCTCATCAACACGACCTCCATCGAACACGTCGAGCAGCACGTGGCGCTGATCGACGCGGCGCTCGCCGCCCGGGTGGCCCGGTACTTCCCATCCGATTTCGGGCTGGACACATATAAGCCGGCAATTGCGGCGTTGCCCATCTTCGAGGGACCTGCAGCTGCCTTAAAATACATGCATGAGAAATGTACTGCGCCGGGAAGTCCCACCACATACACGGTAGTGCACAATGGTGGATTCTTGGATTGGTGCTTTGAGACGGCGTTTCTCGGGGTCGATCCCCGCGAGAAGCAGGCGACAATATTTGATGAAGGGACAAATGAGATTGCGTATACGACGCAGGAGTGGGTTGGGAAGGCGGTGGTGGCTATTTTGTGCAAGCTGGAAGAGACAAAGAATCGGTCGGTGTTTGTGGCGAATACGTATGTAAGCCAGAAGAAGTTGCTGGAGTTGTCGAAGGAGGTAGTTGGGGCAGATGGGTGGACAGTTGGGGCGAAGAGTACAGATCAGATGCTGGCGAAGTCCATGGAGGCGTTGGAGAATGGGACGATTGATTTGGAGGGGATATTGGATTTTATTAGGGTGGCGGATGCGAAGTATGAGACGAAATGGGAGACGGATGATAATGAGTTACTTGGGATTCCAAGGTTTTCGGATGAGGATATCAAAGAGGTGATCAGGAAAGTTGTTTCATAGAGAAGGCGTGAGCGTAATGTAGCTGTCTCGATTAGGGTTGTCAATGATTGATTTAGAAACGACAACTTGTTGAAACGAAGGTTTGAGTCGCAATACGCCCTCTACAAGACCGAGGTTTAATGAGTAATGGTGCTAACCGTCCATCGTTAACATTTGGTTCTTCACACTGTCCAGACGTGGGCGCGGCATACGGTCTCAGTTGCATATATGCGAGTGCCCCTGAAAATCACGCGCTGTGGCCATAGTATCGGTAAGCGGCGTTAACTCACTGTGAGTAGTAACTCTTGGCTTTGTTCTCGTTTCCGTAATGGGGAATCACATATAAATGAACCCAACCGCAAGTGGTTGCCGTGTCAATTCTGTCTAGCACCTTCGGTCAGGCATCCATGTAGATGTACCATACTTAGGCAAGCAGTACTGGTCGGCCTCTTAGAGGTAATTAGCATTCATCTTTAATGTAGTCCCTCGCAGCAGCAGAGTGCAGTTGCAAAAGGTGTTGGGAGACCCGTCTAGAGCTACTGCTACATGGATAAGATACAAGACTACGCTCTGGTTGATACAGCCTGTAGGTAGACATCGCGGCAGCTGGGAGGAAGCTGTGGCACCAAGTGCGAACTGTGTATTTGTCTAGTGTCGTTGCGCAGCGTTGTTTGCTGAAGTAGACACATCAGCTCAGTGGTACAAGAAGAACCCTACGTCTAAAACCCTAGGGGAGTTCTTGCAGCCCTCATCGAGCAGATCTCCTTGATGTAGAAGCTCTATATCTTTTGTGCCTTCCCAAACAGAATCCAAAATCCTTAAGCGGCTCATCTGTGCAAGTAAGTATATATAGGCAGCCAGAAGTGGCGGCCAATCAGTGAAAGTAGACTCCACATGCAAGTGGTGTTGGATGGTCACCTTGAACGCCTGTTGCGGACATCTTGCGGACTCTATAGTTAGCAGCGTGCAAATGGTATGAGATCAACCATGCTTGATTCAGCCTTTCTGGAACGGGCTGCGTAAGGCTAAGTGAGATCATCTGAAAGCAGCTAAAGAACAATACTGTAACTTAAAGAAATGAAGGTTCACGTCTCACCAAAGAGCACTCCATCGCCCAGCCAACACGAGTCTGAGGCTGCACCCCGAACTCAAGACATGGCAAGCAAACAAAACCTGGAACGTATTGATGAGTCTCCCTTGGAGAGCGAGATCTCGGACCTCGATCTGATTCATGCAAGTAGTGTAGAAGGACGCACAGTTGCCTTACTAACCAGAGAAAAATGTGCAGGAAAAGTCGGAGTATGAGTCGTCAGGAATTGGGTCGGAGAGTCATGGTTACGAGTCTATTGCTGGCCCTATAATAGATTGTCTTGTTGTCCTCTTCACGACTTCGCACATTCACAGCTTGCGCACCCGCTACGTTGCTGAAACAGTATGGCTTGGGTCTTCGTGCAAGGAACATACGCTTCGGGCCTCCGCGACCTTCATCTCACACTTTTAAGTCTAATCCTTCGCTAATATTAACGCAGGATTTCCGCGCTTCGAACCTTATCTGCCTTTCACCACCGTAGCTTCTTCCGCTACCCGCTCCGCTTATGCCTCGACGATGTCCTTTCGGCTTACTACCCTCTCCAACCAAGGTTGATGGATGACAACTGCTTCTGTTATATTGTGGCTATACCACTAGCACAGTGTTGGCGGCGGGGGTGGGCATAACGACAGGCACGGCAACGGCGAGGACGTTTACGGTAAGGCGTTGGCAAGGCACCATGAAGGGGAGCGCAGCGGCGGACACAAGCGGTGGACGCAAGCAGTGGACGTGATGATGAGAACAAGTATCGCAAGACACCAGGAGCGCAGCAGAGGGTCATGATGTTAGCCTATATGGCACTGCGCGGCAACGGTCACTCCGTCAATCGCAGACAATGACGAACTGTCTTCGCTCTTGTACACTATCTTCTGCGATGCTACAGTGAGAGGCGTTGGATTTTCGTAGGCATGAACGAAGAAGTATCAGAACGAGGTGTTGTCGATAATACAGACTTGCTGGGTGGTGCAGTGAGGTTCAAACGGTCCCATGGCCGGGCAGGCTAGAGCTAGGGTCTGAAACCGAACAGCCCCACAGCGGGATCAGCACAGAGCCCACGGAAACTCGATCGGGCACAGCCGAGGCGGTGCACGCTAGCGCGATCTGTCACAAGGTCAAAGCTGCTCCGCCAAAGTTAACCTTAGCGCGATTATCTTCGTCAATGGGTCCGCTCTAAACCTAACCACCATAACTAGTATCTTCTTAAACCCCCTCCTCCGAGGCTATCCACTCTCCTATAAGTTCCACACTTTCGTCTGCCTCTCCCTCGGCACGCTTATGACCTTCCGCCCATCGCTCCTCCTCACGAATCCTCTTTAGATCAAACTACACAACCTCTTCGGCCTCCCCTACGTTTTGCCTTCGCGCATGTATCCGCTTAGCAGCACGCTATTTAGCGCAGAGGTCCAACATTGATCGAACTTGGGCATCATGATAACTACGATCGGGTTGATTAGCATGGCGGCCGCAAGCGTACCTGGCGGAAGGTCGTTGGCTGGAGAACTAGCCAACTTGCGGATTGGAGCTGCACTGCAGACGGCAGTGGTATGGGCCGTCAGGCCCGAGAGCAGAGATCTGGTGGAGGCTCTGATAATGTCTTACTAGGCGAGCAGTCCCCCGCCTAGAGAATTGTGACGCTTTGGGGGCGGGGCGATCGCTTGAGAAGTCGTCGATGTCGGCCCACCCTATATTCAGGGGAGCCATCTTCACGAAGGCTGGGTTCCGTCATCTGGGCTTTAGCCCTGGATGCGGGCTTGTGTTCCGTTTCCTGCTTGACTGGTGGAGGAAGGTAAGAAAAACCTTTTAGGAGAAAGCGGAGGGCCTAGCGGAAGAGTGATGAAAGAGGAGGCAATCTCGATGGGGAGGCTACTGATTTATCACCAGTCGTAAGCATCAGACCGGACAACACCATCAGTTGGACATGATGATTGCCATCGAACCCGTGCTTGCCTTTGCTGGAAGGAACGTGAAAGAGACGAAGAGAGCATACTTAACGTATCCGCTGACGTAGCTGCGCCTTGCTCGGTGGAGTCACCACTGTCTAGTGGTTTCCAAGGGGGGTAGCCTCTCATACTCGCTAGCTCCCTCTGAAGTCGACGTCGATGGCCAAGCTTAAATCTAAGATATCTAAAGGTCTTCTTCCCGCACCTTAGAGAGAGTAATCCAGTTCATGAATCTATTTCTCTGCAGCACATCAATATATCCGCCTAGGTCGAGAGCTTGAAGGGTTCGGCGTAGATCTTTCTCCATAGCGATTGCTTTGGTTGTATACCGACGATGCGCAGCTAAATAATAGAGATGATATTACCCTTTCTAATATATTAGATCTTTGAAAAGACACAAGCAGTTTAAGAAATAATGGAGGATAGTATTCTAGTTTCTTTTGGCGTGTAATGGTAGGCTTTTATGTACTTTATGGGCGATCATCATCACGTCATAACGTAGAGCCATAAGGTCCTCCCTGCAAAGCTGAGAGCAATAAAAAAAATAACCAAGAAGTTCCTTGTGCAGAATAGCCTGGTTTTTTCAATCGCACAATTGAATAGTACCAAATTCTTGAGTTCCTACTGGTGCGGATCAGATATCCGTAGAGACCCCTGTTCAGAACCCGTTGTACATGCCTATGCAGGGTACGCAGGAAGCAAGTGACGTTGGACAATGATACTTAGCCTAGCTCCGGCTGGAATAAAACTCCATCGAATTTTCAGCAATATGAATTCGCCTTCAAGACTGTCGAGTCGCACACCAATATTGCAATCTGATAACAACTTGAGGTAAAAGGCAGAGTGAAGATGTGTCAGATATAAGGAGAAGCTCAGAAGTACTGCATCGGAAAGAGCGATAAATAGTAGGACCGATAACTATTGCCAATCTACGGAACCTCCGGAAGCAGAGGAGCTATAAAAGAAAGGAGGAGACAGAACTCAACAATCCATACAATCATGATCAACACATAACGTGGTTTACAAGCGAGGCGCGCGTACAAGCGAGGCGCGCACCCTACCAAGTTTACGCACCTGTTTGAGCGTACAACTCAACAACGCAGTAGAGTAGAGAGTATATTAAGATAATATAAATTAAGTAGTACTATCTCTATCTTTTTTACATGTACGTGAGTTATGCCTAGTCTCTCTGCACCTCTTATAGCGCGCGCGAGCCTGGCGACTCTGGCCTAAGCCCTCTCTATCTTAACGCTCTTTACGCTTTTTCTGCTGCGCAGTCTCTCTCTAAGCGAGTATATCCTCTCCCTGTCCCTTTATTAAGGTCCTACGCTTCTGAATCCGCTTCTTTTTTTTTATAATCTCTGCTTTATAGCTGCCTCGTTAGCGCGTTTAAGGCTGGTGACCTAATCGCTTAATAGATCGTGCCTAAGCGCTAGAACTGTAGCCCCCTTCTTAAGCTAATTGATCGCATTAATAATTAATGCTGGTGATAAGCTTTTATACTGGCGTACGCGCTTACGTATAAGAGTTAACTAAGCCTCTAGCTTATATACGTTACTTAGAGTTCTGGCGTCCTAGACAGCCTCTAGGGGAGTAGCTGGAGTAGGTATACGAAGCTGTATATCTAGTTTTAAGAGAATAGTATCTAGCTAGTAAGGAATAAGGCTAGTAGCTTAAAAGGTAGAGTAAATATTACTCTTTATAAACGCTTAATTAAAGGCTGTACGAAAGGCTGGTAAGAACTTAAGCTTAGTGATATAGTTAATATAGTCCCTTATTAAGCTCTTAACCTAATAGCTGTACGCCTTCTTTAACGGAGAGAAGTAGCTAATATTAAGAGGCTAGAGTAGATAAGACGAGTAAGCTAGTATATAGAGTATATAGATATCGTTTTCTCTATAGATCTCTTTAAACTTAAGAGAGTAGTAGCTCTTATAGCTATTAAGTATAAGTAGCTAATATATACTAACTCTCTAGTTCTTTATATACTCGTTAAAGTGCTTAAGCTACTTAACTACTACCTTATTTATTATCTAGCTATTGTCACTAACTACGATAGCCCAGTCTCTTAGGATACGCTCTTCCTAGTACTAGGCAGATAGGTAGTGCTTACTAGTAAAAATAAGAAAAGGTGGGACTATCTAGCTAGCAGCGTTAATCGCCTAGATTACTATTACCCACTTACGATTGCCTAGCTGAATAGCCTTTAGCCGGCCTCTCCTCTCTAACCCAGTAACGATAAGTTAAGTCTAGATCTTACCTATTATAAAGCCAGCCTTTTTAAAGTTATAGACGTCCTTATCAGCTATCCTATATATAGCTTTAGAACGCTGTACCCGCCCAAACTAGTCACTTATAGTGACTAGATCCTTATATAGAGCTCGCTGCCTATCATATGGGTAATTGAAACGCGTCTTAAGACTATCTGTACGCTTAATAAAGTTGCGCGCCCAGTGGACGCTAATAGGGCTGCCTCCACGCTGAGTAAGTAGCTTGTCAGCTATCTCACGTACAGCAGCCAGAGTTGGGGTAAAACCACGAGAATCCAGGTTAAGGATATACTTAACTATTACCTCCTCCTCTACCTAGGTAAGCTTCTTTGAGTTGGGCTGGCAATCGCGTTGAGTAGGTATACCAGCGCGTTGTTCACGTAGCGTTGTTTCAGCTACGCTAAAGATTGCTGCAGCAGGCCGATTGCCTTTAATTTGGTTTGATTTGATAGCTTGGATAGCAAGCTGGATATCTACTTTATTTGAGGGTAACTGATAAGCGTTGCGTGGAGCCATTATATAATAAGATGAGATGGGTGTGTGAAGTTTGTGGGGTGCGCGCCTCGCTTGTACGCGCGCCTCGCTTGTAAACCACGTTAATCCATCATCGCATCATCAATTTCTGCTAAGCGCATTTCAGCATTTTATCTAAGATGACAATCAAGGGCCAAGGCGCTAAGAGCTTGAATAAAAATTGCCATTTCCTTGCATCCACAGAGTACAGTTGCTCTTAGTGTTGTGGCGAAATAGCCCAACCAATTATTTTATGAAGGGAATTACGTTCTATTGAGATGCTAGCTATAGTGAAGGAGGTAAGGGTCGGGAAAACAGCATTCGAAACGGCGAACTCGTTGGTTTCGTCTAGGGAGAGATATGTGGCTAGGAGAGCAGGGAGGATATATTTCGAGGTGGTCTCCGTGAGATGGCTTTTGGGATATTTTCTAGAGATCGGAGAGCTTTGGTTAGGACTACTAGGAAGAACTCTTCGACTAGTTTTCTACCGGGAATTGTTAGAGGTTTGACCGCAGTCACTCAACACATCTGTCCATCGCCCAGCGGACTAACTCTTCTTATATCTCTATTATGATTAAATAAACGCTGTAGTAGTGCGATGCTCTATCGTATTGTACCCTTCTATTGTAGTCTGAACACTGTCTACGGGTGTTGCTTAGTGCGCCTTCGGACTTGGATGTCTTCTGACGTCGCGATGACGTAGAGTGCCTGTGCTAAGGGTTTCTCGTCGGTTGGCGGCGGCGTTTAAGGCGGATTTACGATATTCGAAGGCGGTGTAATATATTGCTGTTGTGATTAATAGGTCTGCAGCGAAGACAGAGCAATATATTCCACCGCATCGTGAAGTTGCATAATGGCTGTCGCGACGGTAATTACGGGTCAAAGCTGAGTGCTTTGGTTGACAGTAATAGCTACGCAGAAGTATTAGAGCGGCTGACCACACCTCGTTCCGATCCCTCTTCATCTACGCCTTTCTAAAATACTCCGTCTCCGCAAATAAGAATCTACCTCATTATCTACGGTATTGTGCTTCTCTCTCGTTATTCCCATAGTGCTAGTTAAGGATCACTAGGAGTGTCGCGTCTGGATTGGCCTAGTCTTCCTCCCTGCCACGGTCCGATTTCTCGTACCGAGCAGACTTCCTAATTTCTTAACATTATTCCACAAACCAGTCGCCAATGCTCCAAAGAGCCCTTAGGCAAGAGCCTTCATGAAACTCAATTGGTCCACAAGTGTGAAACATTTTGATCTTGATTTAGTTCAGAATAGGAACTGGCAAGAGTGTACTGAGCTGAAGATGTTCTACGGTTTCCTCTGCAGATTTAGAGATATATATGCTAGGTCGATTCGAGTCAGGCTTTAGAAGCCGTACGCAATCTAGATTTAACGTAAACTTTCCATTTAGTAAGCATAGCACATTAATATTAGCCAAGCTGCGTTTGGACCCATCTAGCAAGTTTTAGCTATTTACTAAGCTGCGTTCACCGGCGATGCCGTCCCTGTGTCTGCTTAGCATGTCGTATAATGCTATAAGATGCCAATTAGTAATTTATGATTGAAAGCATATAGTAGTCGCTTTTAAAGGCTAACCTACGTGCGTTCGTCCCTGTTAGTGAGAGTGCGAGTTAAATTAAAAGTAAGAATGTAACTTATATTAGACTACTAGTCGGCTATAAGTGTCCTCTTATAAGTGAAGGAAGGTGGAGATGTTGTTAAGGTTAGTCAATATAGACCTTTTGAAGAGTAAATTGTCTAAAATATCAAAATTATCACTCGTTATTCTGCGGCCCATTTAACGTATACGTGCTCAGTCAGGCATTCTATATATTAAGAGATACCCTTTATAGCTCGGTCCGGAACTCTTTACTAAGATACTAGATGTAGCCGAGGTCCGAAATAGGACTCGCACATGTCTAGCGTATATAACGGCGCCATTATTGGTAGCAACTGCCTCTGCTATATAATAGTTCAGCTTAATTCAATGAGTATAAGTTCTACTCTAGAATTGCTTAACGGACCCGGAAGAGGAACGCGATTCATTTAGGTGAAGTCGACGTCATCGTACTTTCTACTGAGATATTATTTCTGCGCAGAGGAAATCTTATAAGTATAATACCATCTGCGCTCGACGCCAGAGAGTATATTAACTTTTTAGAACTGCTGAGAGGGAGTAGGCTGCTAAGCTTCTAATAGTGAAAGGTCTGATTAGTGGAGGGGGAAGGGTAATCACGGACGAAGATCTGTGACGTCTTTAGTCTCAATCCCCATTTCTGCAAAGTTTATTCCCCTCCTTCCTAGATGGGCTTAAGATCTCCTAAGAGGGCTAGCACTCGCTCTGATCCTTTTTCTGTTCTTCAATGTAAGCCTCGTGCGCCAAGAAACGACAACTCAATGGCGTGCGTGAACGACTACTTAACGTGGGTTATGGGCGCTTCGTCGGGAGAGACGCAAAGGATGTAGGACGAGGTGGTGCTGATGTTGGAGAGGTGGGAACGCACAGCTGGGCGGAGTTCGAAGCGGCAAAGACGTCCTCTGTTCGCCTACCTCCACACAAAGATGCGAGCGGAGAGAGCAGCATGCCACTCGGCTGAAAGAGAGGCAATTATGTCGACGGATAAGGCCAAGACTCTTGGAGTGATGCACAAGGAGCCACGGTTTCAGATGTATCTTGCAGGCAAGGCCATGAAGTTAGCGCTGACGCCTTGCAGACCTAAGCAGCTGGCGACAAGCACGGTGCTGCCAGTTGCGAGAAAGGTAGACGAAGTGCTCGAGGTTAAAAGTGTACGAACGTCCGCCGTGGGTAGCGCGATCTAAGGTAGAGATTAGTAAGGACAAAGCAGGCTGCAACTATTAATAAGACCACAAGCTAAGATAAGGGGGACATGTGTAAATGGGTGGGTGCGCAACGAGCGGGTAGGAATTGGCATTCACGATGCTCACCTTACAAAACTGCTGGCCATTAGCGAGGTGGCTAACCAGCTGCGGGATCCGCCGTGTATGGCTCTAGACGAGGAAGGGTACCTAACACTAGTATCTAGCATGCGGATCTTCTCGGACTTGCAGTCGGCGCTGCCATCGTTATAGAATACGGGTGATTGCACTGCAGTTCTGCCAAGCGCACCACTAGGCAATATTATAGTTGACATAATATCTATTATAACCTGGCCCGTGACTATCGCACACGGTAACTCGAGTAAAATCTACTAGGTTTATGCGGGTGAACTTTATCAAGCATTACCGACCTAGCTCATTTATTACCATAATATAAGAAAACTATAACTCTTGAACCAAAACGTAGTAGTATCCTATAATTTTAGTAAGGCTGATCGTACACTATCCTAACATTACTTTGTTTTTTAACTCAGATAAACTATATTAATAACCGGTAGGCACAGACTTTAGGCAGTAGCGGTATGCGGCGCTGCTGTAGTCAGCTGCGTACTAGGAGGAGCAATGTGACGCTTATTAGTATCGAAAGCATGGTTATCACCTTTAAAGCGCTGAACATCCTAGAGCCTGCCCTCGAGAAGCGTGCTAACGAGATTTCTGAAACTATATTACTTGTTAGTTATAACTATACCTATATAAAAGTATGCCAGGTACTTATAAAGTAAGAAAAGAGAACGCCTCCAACGTCTTCTTTAACGAGCACTTATTCACAAACGGTCCTGGAGAGTTGAACGCGCAGTTGCTATACTCGTAATCCTGCGCCGCGAAGATGAAGGCTGTGAGCCAGAGGTACGAAAACAACCATGCGAGCGGTGCTAGATAGCCCTTATAACTCTTTACAGCGGGAAGGGCGAGTGAGGGGAGTCAAATGAGGGCGTCGATGGCACCCTGCCGAATTTAGATTAGCTGGGTTAATGTGGGCTTGGAAGATATAAGATAAGAGGTAAGGGAAGGAGAGATACGTATAACAGAGACCTAGTACACGAGATATGTGTTCTTATTAAAGTTGTGGATAAAATAGGCCGCAATACTCATAATGATGATTGATGAGATAAAATGCAGGACATGGTTTGCAATGATGAGAGGACGGTGCAGCTTATTCGAGCGTGTGGCGGGGGCGCCGTAGTCGTTTGCGTTGTGTCCGCGAGCCATTGTGTCTAGTGGGGTATTTATTGATCTTGAAGAGTTGAGCGAGGTGATCGCTGAAGTATGAAATTTGATCAGTTCAAGTGTACGCTTCAGAGTGTTTGGGTGCTGAAAGCTGGATTGTGCTCAGAGCCCTTATCTGAGTACACACAACGAACGACGACATCGCATGTGAAAAATAAGGTGTGTACAGGGGCAGCAAGGGCTGTTTGCGTTCGTTCCTCCACTATAAAGCAGACGTCACGATTATCGTCGTTGGATGTTCTGAAACCTTTCTACAGGCTTGTGAGATATATAGGTTACCGAGGCGATCTGAGCCACATTATTCGATCAGAGTGACGCATTAGAGTTCTCATACCAATAATTTCAACCTTAGATTGTCGCCACCCAGCGTTAGATCTGTTGATGATGCCTGAAAAGGGCTTAGACGTGTCTGAGAAATTAAGAAAGGGTTTAGCGCGTCCGGGAAATTCAAAAGGGCATTTTAAGCGAGAACTTCCCAGTGCCAAAACCAACACAACTTCGGGAGACCACACCGCAATAACGAAGCAAGATAAAAGCATTCTGTTTGCAGGATATGGAAACCAAGTATAAAAAGTAGATATTCGGAGATTTTTATACCTTATCCCAACGTTGTATGCCAGTGTTGTTGTGGAGATTTCGCAAATGGTTACGGAATCAAGATGGACCTAAAGGGGCAAGTGCAGGGGTAGTAGCGGAGTCGGATCTGAAACTAGTACGAAAGAGGGCAAGAAAAATCAGGGTTGGCACGTCAACCCGTCGGTTCGCTGCCATGTAGGGGGGCATTCCCTAGCGGCATACCTGAGTAGGTACGTTAAAACCATTATGGCTCCCGCCTTGGCAAAGTGGTCCAAAACGAAAAGTGGGTGGTCCGAATCAATTCCCGTGTCCTAGTCTTACAGTATGACTCAGACCACTCGTTTCGATTTAACCCTCATCACTTCTTGCCAAAAGCTGGGAGTACGGCTGTTCGCCACTACTAAAACAGGTGTGAAAAATCCTAGGTTCGATAGAAAAGATCTTACTTCTTATAATAGCTGGAAAAGTAAGTCTATAACCGAAGGCCGTTATCAGTCCCGACGCCACTTCCTCATCCCAAATAGCGGGTCGTTGACGATGAAGACATTATCTAGATCGAGGACGCACAAAGCACTATACTCAATATGACGGCAAAAACATTGAAGATACGTCAAAGGCGACCCGCCTACAGTCGGGAAGAATCATGTCTCGAGCGCCTTAATCTCGCATACCGGCTCTACCAACGCGACGGTTTCCTGCATCCCGACAGCGCGTTTGCTGTTATCGGAGATGTTGAAAGTGATGCAGAGCGCTCTGCCAAATCATGCCGAGCGCTTTGCAACGGCATGATGGAAAAACTTCCCCGAGAGCTTCGTGACAATGTATATAGGTATCTGATCAAAGAAACCGTCTCCATCAGAGAGTTGGTTGAGCAAAACACAGGCAAGTCTCTTCCAGGAAAACGCCTGAAAGACGTAGCCATCGATGGCCCCTGTGCAAATCAGCATGTTTTTGACGAATCTGCTTTGGGCCAGGAGATTCGCGATGAGCTTATCGAAGCAATATACAGGAAAGCACATTTCAGGTTGAAGGTAGACGATTCAATTCCACAATTCCTAAACCATGACCTTTGGAAATCTGGAATCGATTCGCGTTATCTCATATCTACCATTCAAGTTGAGATATATGATCTGGTTATGCCTTGGGGATTTCGCCTGCGGAAGACGAAACGAGAAAGAGGCATGCGATCGGCTATGCTATCCAAGGCCGATCTACCTGACACAATTCATGAGAGCATATTAGATGCGCAAGAGTGGTATGAAGTTTCTCAAAAAGCTCTGACATTCGAGTACAGAAGGGAAGCCACACAGAATTACTGGGCTGGTCAGCGGGAAAGGAACGAAAGGAAGGCAGACCTTTACCTACGCAGACTTACTCTTCTTTTGAGAGAGTTGTTTCTTTTCAGGACTGGAACTCGACTCATATTCAAAATAACCAATGTGGAGCCATCGCGGCAGGAGGAGCATGTCTATGCTGAGGCTTCGAAATCAATTTTTCGATCAATATTGTGCCTGCATCAAGCGAGTTTTCGTGTTGTCCTCTACGTAAATGAGCTTCCACTGGACTGGAATACGATAAAGGCATGGGATGCAGTGGAATTCGCTGATTGGATGAAGAGGACGAGGAAACGCAGGTAGTGCTTTCTTGAAGTCGTTGGAAATGCCGAATGAAGAACTTTGTACAAATCAGGCGAGATAGGTCAGGTCCTTTGCGAACAACCTACACCACTCATCAAAATTGCTTCTGCTGAATCATTCAATTGATTCGTGGTTGTTACTACCGCCAAAAATTGGTAGTGTAGGAGCTTTCATCGTCATGTTCCCGTTGCCGTTCTCCCAGCGCAGCGCCCGATTCTGGGCGTGGAAATGACACGAACGGGCATTCGAAGACGTGCCGAGAGTGCTTTCTAGTCTTGCCACGGCAGCCATGCTCGGTCAGGAGACGTAATCACTTAGCTCAATTGGTCAGCCTACGATACGAGGTGATTAGTGCAGCAGAGCATCATTTGTTCGAGAAACCGAGGCGAATGAGCTTATGTTCAACAGTAAGCCTTGCTTCCTCTACGCTTAGTTCCGCGTGAGCATCAATTGAGACACTCAGGCTCTTGGAGGGGATTTTGAAGGTGTCAAGCTGAAGGTATTGGCTATGGATCACCCGGGTCGAGTGGGTGTAAATATTATTTGAAACTAATGTCCATTTAATCGAGCAGCTACAAGTAATGTTCTTCCATGGTTATCGGTGCAATTGGCTTCTTTTGCACCATTATTCCCTCCTACCAGGCTTGCTAATCAATCAACTCAACTCCACTTGGGTATGGATTGAGTTGATTGATGAGGCTCTGCTCACAAAGCTCAGTTGAGTTGATTGATTACCGAAAACGGCGGTTGAATTGAGTTGATTGGCACAGTTGATTACATAATACCTTCAAAACTTCCACCAGGAACAAGTTGTATCACACCTATGCGGTCCCAATTGCTCAAACACAACGAGGCTCCGATTATATCCAGCAATAGCTTCGCCCTGTTGGACGACACCATCAACCCCGCGTTACTGAATATACGTTCTGGTTCGTCTGACATGGGCGGTATCGTGAGTATATCAAGCGCCATACGAGAAAGCAGTGGATACTGATCCTGTCTGCCGAGCCACCATTGTATTGGATCCTCGACCTTCTTCTCTTCCTCGCAGTCAGCCCGAGCAATATATTCCGCAAATTCATCACGATCCGGCTGTGGTTGTGTCGGTGTTGAGTCTTGGTAGCAGATCGAGCTGAGGAATCCTTTCAGCGATGACGTGATGGCCTTTTTCTGGAGAGTAGAGCCCGCGATATATCAACATGGACATCACGACTATCCGTTGAGGCATATTGAAGTTCGACTGGTGCCTCAGGATCGCAATAACGGGCAGATGGTCGAGTGGAAGAAGCGTCCACGTCAATTAGTGCGTCTTCTGGCACCTTGCCGTGATATTGTGGAAGTGGGGAGGCAGACGCTACGGCGACGCGACATTATTACTGTTTATGATCGCGCAGAGAATACGTGTCGCGCGAGCCAATCAGAAGACTGGGATGATACCGCGTCATTGGCTGAATAGCCGAGCTCAATAAGCATCCAGCTCCATAGGGTCCAAGTCCCAACACTTTAAATAAACATGGAAATATTCAATAACTCAAACTCTACTAGAGGATTAGATTGAGTTAATTGAATATTCTAAGCACTCTAGATTAAATGGATTGAATTACTTATTAATTAACTAACTTAATTAACCGATTTAACTAGTAGATTAATTAGTGTCGCACTAAACGTATATATTAGGATGAACAGTGAAAATAGGTAAAGAAAATAAGGAGAATATATTATAACTATATATATATATTATATATATATAGATATAAGATCCTCTATTTATATACTATAGTAAGGAGAGGTACTTATTACGATCCAGGTTTCGGACACAGGAGGGGCCCTTGGGGGAACCCTCTCAACCAACCGTAAGTGTCGCTACAGGCGCCAACACGAGGCAAGGCCTGAAGCACGTGACCGCTCGCCAGGCCAAGGACGAGCGCTCGCTATGATCGCGACGAGCGCGACGAGCGCATTATATATATAGACGAGAGCAATGTGCCCCTATAGAATATTATAATCAACCTTAAGTTATTATCGAATACTACTATTTAATACTTAGAACTACTTCAACTAACTTATCTATCTCTACTTACTCTAACTAGAAGCTTACCTAAGAAAGGCTCCTTAGTAACACCAGCTACTTTATATTATAGCTACTCTACTAAGGACACCCCACCTTTTAACATTTTAATCACCCTTGAAATAAGCGATATTAAGATAGACACAGCAACCCCTAACTCTATAAGTATTAGCCTAGGAAAACTAAAAGGTAAAGCTCCCCTAACTTATAATGGCGATCGTAAGACGTTAAAGTTATAGCTACTTTAATATAATATCTACTTCTATATTAATAGATATATAGCAGACGACGATAAAGTAGTACTCGTTACTACTTACCTCGTGGGAGAAGCACTAGAATAGGTTAACCTATACATTATAAAG
>JAGTJM010000013.1:600000-775085 GCA_020747015.1 Pyrenochaeta sp. MPI-SDFR-AT-0127 | reverse complement strand
TCTTTAACCCTACCTTTTTCTTCCTAACTAAACTAGTTTAGCTATATCTTTAGCTAACCCTATATTTCTTAAACCCTAGCTATAGAACCTTATTAATAAACTTTACCTATTATATCTCTTTATTTTACTTCTCTCCCCTAACCTAAGCACTTTAGATTAGCCTTTTAATTTTATTTTTTACTCCTATTAACCTACTTCTTATTCTTCCTTATCTCTTTTACTAAATTCCCCTCTTTCTATTTTATCTATTTTTTCCGTTTTTTTCCTAACTAAAGTAGTTCGGCGGGCTATTAGCTTCTATATTCTATTCTATACTATTACTTATTTTTAACTTCCCTTATAGCTACCTAAACCTTCTTCTATACCTTATTTCTTTATCTAGCCCTTAAACTTAACTATATCTAACTTTCTCCTCTTTTTTCCCTAACCTAAGCGGTTCAGCCGGGTTTCTTCTTTCTCTTCTTTCTCCTCTTTCTCCTCTTTCTCCCTAACCTAAGCGGTTTAGCCGGGTTTCTTCTTTCTCTTCTTTCTCCTCTTTCTCCCTAACCTAAGTAGTTCAGCCGGGTTTCTTCTTTCTCTTCTTTCTCCTCTTTCTCCCTAACCTAAGCAGTTCGGCTAGGTTTCTTCCTTCTCTCCTTACTACCTCTTCTCTCCCTAACCTAAGTAGTTTAGCTGTATTTTTTCTCTCTCCTCTTTCTTTCTACTTCTCTATAAAGCTCTACTTCTTTTTCTACACTAGATAGGCCTACCCCTAACCCTTTTTCTCTTACGTAAGCTGTTCTCTTAACTTAAATTACTATCTTTACTTAAATAAAACTTCCGTCCCTAATAGAAATAAATCTCTAATATCCCTTACTTTTCTATTTCTAGCTCTCTACTTCTTCTTCTTCTTCTTCTTACTTAAATCATAGTATAATCTGTATCGCCGTTACTATCGCGTTACTAAAAAACTCTCCCTAAACTTACTCTTTATACCGCCCCCTAAGCTACTTTGTATACTCCTTAATACTATTACTAGTATAACTACACTTTTATATAACCTCTACTCCGTCGCTAAACCTAATCGCTATAAATACTATTAGTATAATTATATTTAGCTATTAATATTTCGCCTTATTATCTTCCCCTATTACGCAGTACTTTTAACTTACCTAGTACCGCCTGCAGCTATAAATACCTCCCTTATCCCAAATCTTCCGCCGAAACGTATCTACTTCTCTCCTACTTACTCTATCGTACGTAGTACACTACATCGTACGGTACTCTATCTATACAGCCTCTTATTCCTCTATCCCTTATCCAAGCACCCAGCATATAACACACCCATACCATAGCTTATCCATCTTCTCTCGCACTGTCTGCTACTCCCTGCTCGCCTTCTCTTACTTATCTAGCCACTCTCTTAGCCCCTCTCTATAATAGTCGCACCCAGCCGACTCGATATCATTACAGCTGACCTACTGTCTATTAAGATAGCTACTTATTAGCCCCTGTCAACACCCGCTGCCTATTAAAAATAAGCCTACTACCTGCACATCTAAGTCCTCGCTCTTTTATTTCATCGTCTGCTCTACCTTACCCTACGCTACCAGCACCACTAAGTTAACCTATTCGCCGCCTCGCCCTCTACGTCCACTCTCTTGCGCGTAGTTAATTATACTCTACGGCATCCCTACGTATAGTATATACAGAATCCTAGGGTAATTAACCCCTATTCCTAGCGCCGACGTAGCTATAATAAGTCTACCCTTCTTAAGCCACTCTATTAACCGCCCTGCACGGTTAAGTACGTTAGCGTAATAGCTTAGACACCCTAGCGCCTCTACTATATCGTCACACTACTATTTACTCTAATAGTATACTACCCCCTTTTCCCCTTAATATAGTAGCAGTCGCTGTTATCGCTTATATATAATAAGTGCCGTCTTATCTAGCTTATCGCGCTCGCACTATAATATAAAGTAGCGCGTATTCAGCCGTACCGTGCTTACTCGAATATACCTCGCGTACTAAATTATTATACTTCTGTCTAGCTCTCCCTCTCGCGTCGGCGGTAGTATTACTATAAGTAGTACTAGTGGGCACGGTAATAACCGCAAATTCTTTAGTATCGCCAGCTTCTATCGCCAGTTACTTACTATAAAGATAAGATAATACTCGTCTACAACGACCCGCCGCAGTATTCTCTTACTATTCAATATCCCTGCGTAGCTAATAAAATTCCCGTTACTTATTATATCGCCTACTACGTCTGCGCTAATAACTATAATTAATACTAGGTTACTCTCGCCGTGCTTCTACTCTATATAGTTAATCCCGCACGCTTATATACGTTCTACTAAGTCTGTAATAAGCGCTCGATACGGTACTATAACTACCGTTACTCTATTTTTCTCTATATAAGCTGGTATAGTAAACAGTAAGCTCTTACCCCCGCCCATCGGGAGCACGACTACTAGCGGCGTCTACCTATCGAGTATAGTATGTATAGCCTGCTCCTACTATATAGATCGAACCCTACGTCTTCTCGACCTAGCACCTGCTGCATCGCCCTGCAGACTATATCTTTTCTCTCTACTTCTATTCACGTCTCTTTCAGCCGTATAATAAGCCTTTCGTCTCGACCTTCATCCTTATTACTCCGCTCTAGCCGCTTTTTTACTATACTAGTGCCGCCTAACTATATCTCTTAATCTCCTTCCCCCCCTTAAGCCCTAAGAAGCGATACTACAGCGTACTCAGCGGCTGAACGCCTTAATCGAGCGTATACTAAGATGCTTAATAATATTAATTAGCACGCTATAGTTCCTACCCCTATTATAGTCGACCGCGCGTTCTATAGCTCGACGATGTCTTTATCCGCCTTATCTACCTCTACCTCCTTAATTTCCCCAACCTTATCTTAATACCTCTGCTAAACGACTCTCCTATAATAACTCTACTAATACTAACTACTATATATCGATAGTCTAGCGTATATAATTCTACGCCTAGCCTCTTACCTATCTCTCGCTTAAGCATACGCGTAAGTCGATCATCCCCTACAGTCCCTACTTATCCACCTATATATAGTCGTTTATATTACTACCTAGTACCTCTATAGTAAGATATTCCTAAAACGGCTGTAAAGTATACTAAGTATACTACTATAATTTGCCCTAACCGCGGCGGAAGAAAGCGTGGTACGATCTTCAGCTTATTCTACTGTAACTGCGACTTATAATAGTAGACTATAGTTATCACCTACCTATCTATAATAAAGATATTGCGGTCCTGTAGCGACCTATTCTAATACCGTATTATCATTACCTTAGATCTACGGCCTAGTTACCTAGATATTATATACATATATAGTAGCAGTAGCTCTAAGAAGCGATTAAGTAAACGCAGATACTACTTTACCTACTTTACCTTCTACTTCCCGTCGCTCGACTAAAGCCTATAGCCCTCTACGCTCTACTCAGCCTATATAAGCATCTACTTTAGTCCGTTATTAAGCTAATTCTTAGTATTATTAATAAAAGACTCCCCTCGCTGAATAAACGTAATATTATTAACTAGTCGCTTAAGTGCGATAGTAAATCGATCGCTCTCCCCTATAACCTAGAGCAGCTCTTACTATAGTATACTCTCTACCTTAGTAATAATATACTATACTATAGTGCGAAAGCGGCTAATATAAATTAGTCAGCTATTGAGATAAAAAATCGTCTTATCCTCTAACTAGTACGTATTACTAGAATTACCTACTGTAAGCGTAATAAACTTCCTATACGCTAATATATTAATAGCCTCGCTTATTAGGCTATACGCGCTATTAGTAAGATACTACTTTCTTATCTTTAAGAAGCGTTTACGGTCTCTATCTAAATTTTCTTCGCGGAGTGCTAATAGTAGTAGCTTTTCTACGCTAAGCACGCGTATATAGTATATAACTCTAGCTAGTATATACGAATAGTTCTTCGCAGTGCGTAAGCGCCCTATATCCGCGTTAATACCTATAACGGCTAGAAAATAAATTAACCTACTACTAAGCGGCTAGTCGCCTAAGTTATAAAATATAAACGATGCAAATACCTCTAGCAGTGCGTTAAGCTGAGCTTCTCTATTCTCCTTAGGGTCCTTATCTAGCTAGTCCTACAGCCGTATCGCTAATACCTTCTACTTACCGTGCTAACAGAATAGCTCGCGTGCATCCTTTATTATATCTATACTATTCTTCTTCTTCTTCTTCTTACTACGCGCGGGCGGCTATTATTATCGCTTTCGGCGTCGCTTCCCGTTCGATCTAACTAGGACTTAAAATCTACACTACTATTAGATACGACGCTATCGCTATCACTATTATTATCGCGGCTATTATCTATACTATAGCTACGCTAAACTATCCTCTCTTCGTCGGCGATAATACGCAGTATATAGTAGATAAACTTAACTATATAGCTCGCATATCGTGCCTAACTCTCTAGGTTTTATAGTTAAGCGAGCGGTCACCGGTTAGGCTCTTTCTACTGCGCGCTCTTTAGCTATTGTCTTATCTCTTGTATAAGTGTCGATAGCCCCTTTACGCTTCTTTCTATTAGTCGCTCGACTAGCTCTACTATAAGCTTAAGCTTCGTATCGCCTTAGTTAGGTAGTTAGATCTAATAGGTAAGATATACTAGATTATAATTGTAAAATATTCCAGCCACCCTATCCAATTAAACTAGCTAGTTCTATTAGTCTTAGCTGCGTCCCCTAAGACCCTATTTATCTTTATTAAGCTACTTACGCACTTTTATATATACGCTAAGTTATTATAGAATAATATTATCTATTACTAAGTTTTCTCTATTTTCGCTATTACCTAAATTAACTATAAAATATTTCTATAATCCCCTACTATAGAAAATTATCTAAACTTTTATAGACTTAAATAGTAAGCTTTTATCACCTATCTAAGAAAGCCGTATAGTTTTTTATAGTATTCTTTATAACGTCTTTATTTATTATAATCTACCTATAAGTCCTATACCGTAAACTATCTAATAGTGCCCTAAGCTCTTTAATTAGCTATACCAGGTGCTCTAGAAGCTTAACTACCTTCAGCTTGACTATAGAAAAACGCGAAAAATACTTAATACCTATTATTACTATATAATAGGTGTAGTATAGTGTTCCTATAGATGCCTATTAAGATTAATAACTCTTATATAGTGCTGCCTATATACTAGTACGCTATAATCTTTAAGAAAGTATAATATAGTATCGTAATTATCCCTAGTAACGCTCTTAGGTAAGTACTATTTATCTATACTACTATTAGGATACTACTTATCTTATATAACGGGAGCTTAACTATCCTAAACGTAGTTTCTATATCAAGTTAAGATAGTATATACTAGTTTAGGGCCTTTACTATAATTATTTTAGAAGAATTTAATAGTAGAGTCCACTATATATACTAGACTCTTCTCCGCTTATAGGATACTAAAGTATAGATACTACGCCTATCTCTATCGTAGTCCTTACGCTTTACGTCCTTTTTTAGTATATATTAAACTCTACGCCCTACCTAAAGTATCCTTATATCCTCCTACTTATTAGTCTCTAGCTTAGTTACTAAATTAGACTCTTTATTATCTCTACTAGTGCGATAGTGTAAAGCTCGCTTATACCTTAAGGTTACGTATTCCTAGAGTAGATTATATAATTACCGCTATATATTATAAATTTTCCTTATTAGAGGACTATAGCTCTTAGATTCTCTATATTACCTCTTACCTCTTAATCTTTTCTCTAGAGTTCGTATAGGTAATATTTAAGCTAGTAATCCTATATTACTTAGCTTAGGTATACTAAGCTCTAAAGTCCTTAGAGTAGGATTATCTAGGAAATAGCTAATAGTTAAGGTACTATTTATAGTAAAGTGTAGGGCTCCTAAACTATAATCTAGAATATCCTCTACTCTAGTTAATATAAATTCGTGCTATATATAACTATTTACTAAGTATTAATTAATAAGATTAGGCTAAAGTTTAGTAGGAAAACTATACTTAAGCGCGTAAGCACTAGTATAAGTTACTAGTTTATATCCTATCTAGAATAAGAGAAGCTATAGGAATCTATTATAGTCTTTTAGTATATTTAGATTAAATAGCGTAACGAGAGCGGAGATATATTTCTTAGTAATGCTAACCGCGATTTATCTATATAGGCTAGTAGTAATTAGAATAGGATATCTAGCTATTAACCTTTTTAGGCTTAAATAGGCTTTACCTAAGGAGAAGTATACTATTATATTATTATATATACTGAATAGGTAAGGATTTATAGATATCTTAGATAAAATACCTAGGTTTTAACTAATAAAGTTATAGAACGGGCGGATGTATACTAGGTATACGTAAAGAACCCTTTATACTAAAGGATAAGGTAAGTATATAATATAGAAAGAGTTATTAGTGCTAGTATTTACTTTATTATATATAAATATTAGTATAATTATTACTTTATAGATAAAGATATTACGTTATACAGTGATTATATCGGCCTAGCGTATTACTTAGAACTCTTCTCCGCGTGCTAGTATACTGTATATTATATATATTACGGTATATAGTAGGCGGATAAAGGTGTTAGTCTTAGTTAGGTATTTACGTAACTTTACCCTTCCTGTACTCGTCTTAAAGGAGAACCTACCTTACTCTAAGAACGAAAATTTCTCTAACGTACGAAAATAGCCCTAGAGTTTATTAGTAGGGTGTGATAGAAATAAAAATCCTAGGTAATAAGTTATAAGAGTATCTTAGATACGATTAAGCTAAATATCTAGCTACTAATTAAAGAGGAGCTCTTAAGTAAGATTCTACAGTTCTATTATAACTATATAGATTATTTCGCGAAATTACCGTATATAGATCTTAGTCTTAGTAATATATAATATTAAACTATTATAAGACTAGGATATATTTATGCGAGGACCCTCCCGCCTAGCTATTACTCGTCTATACTAAAGCCGTTTAATAAGATATCTAGCGGGTGTAAGGCTACCTTATTAAAGATATTTAGGTTAGATGTGCTTATACAATCGCTGTACTTAATTAGTGTAGGTAGTGCGCTTAGGCTAGGGGACTTTAAGGTAGTTATATAGCGCAATAGGTAAAGCGTACTTAAGAATAATAAGACGGCCTACCTATAAGAGTGCTGATATAAATAGCGTATAATTATAGGGTTTGTAGAAGTATAGTTCTATAGGATAAATCCCTAAAACACTAGAGAAATATATTATAGCGCTACGATTTATATTTCTATTATAAGACTAGTCTATCTAGAATATTATAAGAAGCTAGAAGAGATTCTTATAGACAGCCTCTAGTAATAGATAGAGTAATACCCCGCCGTCTACCTACTAGCTAACAATAGTAAGATGTCCCAGATATAGTTTATTATTGCCAACTAAGCTATAGTTAGCTACAGCCCTAAGATTTCGCTTATAGACTCCTTTATATTACGCGATAATACTAGGATTCTAAATATATAATATAGAAACCGCTCGTAGATAATATAGTATCTTCGCTGGGTCGATTCGCGTTATAGGAGCTCGAACGGATAGGGAAGGAAGGAAGGAGTCTAGCTCCGAAGCTAGTAGCGTAAAACGCGCGGTATTTATTAAAGGGTTATCTCACACCATTTAAAGACGATTTTACTAGCCTTAATTATCTTCTATATAACTCTTTCTATCTCTACTAGGCTTACGCATTCGAAACTATTCTAAAGGCTAAGTAAGAGATCCTCTAACGTTTTCGCGGAGGGTAATATAGCGGCTATAATAATAATATAGATAGGCTTATTAGTAAACTATATTAGCTATTCGCAGCCTTAAAGCCACTCAGTATTCTTATCGTACTCTAGCTCTCCGTCTAAAGCCACTATACTAGGCTTATTATTAAAGCGTTATTCTTCTTCTTTATCCTCTATTTATATTAAATATTCCCCTTTACTTATATTTGGCTAGGCCTAGATTTCTTACTAGATAGTAATATTATTTTCGGTTACTACCTAGTATTTTAGTAAATACTTCGTCTAGCTCTACAGGTAATATTTATATCTAGATTAATCTTAATCGCACTTAGGAGCGCTAATCTCATATTCTACCTTCGTATATCTTTTATCTAACGCCAGTTAATAGTCCTAAAATCTATATAGCGTAGATAATAAAATCCGGGTGCAGGTAGAGGAAGGTAAGAGAGTGGCGTCGACCTATCCTTTCGAGGCACTAGATTATTAAAGGATTATATAGCAGGCAGGTTATTAAATCGTGCTATCGTCATTCGCCGTAGCTTAAGAGGTACGCGGTGGCAAGTTCGTAGGTGAGTATCTAAGCCTATAACAGGTACTGCGGTACAATAGGGCTTACAGATAATTACTCTCTCACTTACGACGAATATAATATAGTCTAGTGCAGTTAACTTATATTGCTAAAAGATATAAAATCTATATATCAGCGATTAGTTACTGTTTAGGCATTTAGCATTACATACGAGATAGTTAGCGATAGATGTTGGTGTCGATAGGATCTAGTTTTTTACCATCTCTACGCTTAGAACACATCTATTCTGTATATAGCTAAGAGACAACTATTAAGGAAAGGTAATAATATAGCTTATTAGTGGAGTTGGAGAGCGGAAGAGGATTCGCGATTTACAGAATGCAAGCTCAGACGAAAGCGCGTAAGTCAGGGGGTGGCACCACGCTAGACTATAATAAGAGAGAATTAGTACCTGATTCGCCTTGCATACACGCGTTTTTGTAGCAGGGTGCGCGATTGCCTAAGTAGGGAGTATGAGGGGTCGATACCACGGGGCATCATATACTAGGATAGGAGCAGATGGGGGTGATCAATGCGAATGCGGACAAGGAAAGGAGGACACACGGCACTTTCTCTTCCAGTGCCCAAGGTATAAACATCTCCGCGAAGACATGATTAAAGAAGCACAAGACAGATATGGTGACTTATCCTATATGCTCGGTGGGAGATCACCATATACAAATCTAGATGGTTCTAGCCCGGACGGTCCCTTGAACCAGTGGAAACCTAACCTAGTTGTGGTCCGCGCAACCATTAAGTTCGCACGCAGGACAGGGAGGCTAAATCGATCATCTGAATCTTGAGTGCACATGTCAGAATTACCACTTAGAGTGGGAATGTCTGGGCAAACTCCATAAACAGGTCGAAAGGGAGTGGGCTGAGGAATGAGATTCGGAACCAATACGAACAAAGATAATTAATAGTTTCAGCTAGAAGTGGGGCTACATAGGGCGAAAACCCCTGCACAGCCAAATGGACATCATCATTATCATCATCAATCGACCTTGCACAAACTTGCACGCGACAGCAGACATAAGGCTGATAGTAACTTCTCGATATGGTAATAATATTCGCAGGCTTTGTTACGCTTTGAAACGTCAAAATTGAACCCTTTGAGTATCCATTTGCTGAAGAGGGGCTCTCACCCCGTACCAATATGGTAGCCCCTTTACTCGTCGTGCCCTCAGAGAAACCCATCCTCAATCAGCTTGAATCTCACGTGTTGTATTTCCTTGCCCTATCCTCGCACATGCCGCAGATTCCATTCATCGTTTGTTTTACTGCTTAACCCCCATACAACTTGTGCATGTTTGCACTGGATAAAATGTTGTAAGAACCCATTCTCAGAAAATAATCTACCTCGAGTCGAGAATTCAAAAACATTGTCGGCATTGATTTCACGGTCCTCGTACCTGGCAAGTTCACAGCCAGAACATGCCACCCCGAATTCGACTCTGCCGGTTTGCTTGTGGTAGTATGGAAGAACGCAAGACCCCGCGAAGCTATATTTCCGATCTCGTTCTGAGCGCGCTGGCTGGATTCGCGGTCGAGCACGTGGTCGTCGGTTACACATCATAATAGCTTGGTGAATAGAAACCACCATAATGGGGCGAAGTATGGCGGGTTTTGGCAACGAATACACTCCAAGCAGGGTGGTGAAAGGATTCAGTTGGGCTATTTCCTCGGGAGTCAAGTTTAACCGCCTTCGAACAGAGGCAACGGTTTGCAGGTGAGTTTCAGGTGCAATCTCGATGCATTTGGAACAGCATCGCGTCCATGTAGGGATGAAAATGAACCCAGCAAAATGGCCACAAAGAGCACAGTGCTTTGTGCATAGTGAAGTGTAAAATTCGAACAAAGAGACATGGACGGCGAGCTCTGTTCGTAATAAGGCGCAGAGAACTTCGAGCCCATGTGAGATCACCAACTGGTATTCCTTAAGTGAGTCTACAATCTGTCTAGATCTGCGATTTGTTTGCCGAAACATGAATAAAGAGCGCATATCCAGGTAGAATAACGTTTCGTACCAGAGCTCGAGGGGTAACCGATCAAGAGAGCCAAGTTCCATATCTGGAGTCCGCGAAAAGGGCGTCGCGATTGACGGAAGTACATCAGCGTGCTCTGCAGATGGAATCTTGATGATGACGTGACGGAATTCCTTGCGAGGGAATGCAGCGGCTTGAATGAGGGCATCTGTTAGGCGCGTGCGGTCGTCCATTGTCAAGTCTGTCGACATGTTTGGGCGAACCGAAGGGCTGAATGCGTTAAACAAAAAACTGGTTGGAAGCTGGCTAACTGCTCTTTCTGGTAACGCCGCGTTCGCGAGTCTACAACCTGAGTACTCTTCAGATCCCAAGTGAGGGCCAGACCAGAGTCACTTCGATTACTCCCGCCAGAAGAAGTTCAAGTGCCCTCCTAAAAACAGGTCTCCCTTAGGGTGAACACAAAGCAGACCTTTGAGAGCTTGTCGGACTCAGAAGGATAGAGTGGACGGCGGCAACACAGGCTATGTGCGTAGATCAGCTTATGCCGCAATGAGTCGTAAAACAGAGAGCAAATCCGCAGTGATGATTGGGGAAGCAGAAGATCGGCAAGCTCTCGTTGAAGTTGCAGTGGCACGCGTTGTGTTCACAACTTCAGAGTGTCGCGTCCCGCTTCGATTGGGTTGCAGAACGGCTAAACTCAAAATACCGTAGCTCACCAGTCCGTGCACGCCCCGGCGCCATGCACGCTTTCCCCACCAACGCTATTATCAACCACCAACTTTGACGCGCAATAATTCAATCAATATGAGCCCAATTGAGACTGCGCTTGCAGCTATCGAATCCCTAGGACCTGAAGAAAAGATTTGCTACGCAACGCTTGCTGCAGAATATGGTTGTGATCGTTCTACGCTCAGTCGAAGATATCGAGGCAAAACTAGCTCAATAGAGGACAGTATAACGTCAAAGCAGAATCTTTCTCCACAACAAAAACAGGAGCTTGGACGATATATAGAACGCCTTACTAGGCAAGGCCTACCACCCACCAGAGCTATGATACGAAATTTTGGCCCTCAGATCATGAAAAAAGAGCTTGGAAAGAACTGGGCCGATCGCTTCGTACAGCGTCACCCATCACAGCTTTAGTCAAGATGGACGCTTGGTATGGATCGTAATCGCCACTAAGCTGATTCTCCCTTCAAGTATAGACTATACTTTGATCTGCTGCGTAGTAAGATTCAGCAATATAAACGTTGAGCCACATAATATGTATAATATGGACGAGAAAGGCTTTATGCTTGGAGTAGTGAGTAGGTCAAAAAGGATCTTCAGTAATGCCTCATGGGAGAAAGGGAAGCGAGGAAGCCTGATTCAAGATGGAAATAGAGAGTGGATAACGCTACTGGCCTGCATCTGTGCTGACGGATCTCACCTAGACCCAGCTCTCATCTATCAATCAGACTCTTCTTCAATACAGGATTCCTGGCTTCAAGATTTTGATACAGAGGCTCACGACGTACGATTTACTGCTTCTTCTTCTGGCTGGACCAATAATGAGATAGGCCTAGCTTGGTTAAAACAGGTGTTCAATCGTCGTACTATGGTTAAGGCAGGAAGGGGCTACAGGCTCTTGATCCTAGATGGCCACGGATCCCATATTACTATGGATTTTATAGAGTACTGCCACCAGCAAAGAATACTACTAGCTGTATTCCCACCTCATGCTACCCATACGTTACAGCCACTTGACGTTTGCTTGTTCAAGCCACTGCCAACTGCCTACTCCAACGAGCTCTCAGCCTTTATAGTACAGTGCCAAGGGCTCACGTCAATGAGTAAGAGGGACTTCTTCCCACTATTCTATGAGCTTGGGTAACGTCGTTCAAGCCAGCTACTATAGTACAGGCTTTCAAAGTAACTGGGCTATCACCACTTGATTCTCAAGTAATACTACAACGATTCGGGAAAGTAGCCTCCTCAAGTGATAGTGAGTCATCAGCCTTAAGCGTGTCGAACTGGAGGAAAACGGAAAGCTTGTATCGTACTGTAGTACGTGATAGAAGAGCTCAAAAACTAAGCCAGTTCTTCCACTCAATCTCAGTTCGTCAATCACTACTTGAGCACGAAGCTGGGATGCTAAGAGAGGGCCTGATCTATGAGGGAAGACGTCAAAAGCGTAGTCAAGCTCTACCTCTCAAATCGCCTAAGCAATACCACGGTGGTGTTGTATTCTGGTCTCCTAGTAAGGGAGGCGCGTGATCGACTACAGGCAAAGGAGCTAGAAGAGAAGCAACTACAACAACAGAAGGCCTGAGGCAAAGCAGCTTCGTAGTGAGCAGAAGCAAGCTAGAATCGAAGCTATCGAAGCGAAGCGTACTGCTAGAGCTGAGGCTAAGGTACTGAGAGCAAGAGAGAGAGCTGCTAAGGCTAATGATATAGCCTCACGAAGGGCAGCACGGAAGGCAGCAAAACGACTCCAAGAAGCTCTCAAAACTTCTCAAAAGGGAAAGAAGAGGTATCTCAAAGCTTCAGCCAAGCAAGCTTCAAAAAAGAGAGTAGCTAGAAAGCCTCAGGTTGGTGGAAGCTCTAGTAGTACTACCACGGCCGTACCAGCAATCCAGTCACGACGTGGCCGCGTAATTACTATACCATCACGATTTCTATAGCTATATATATAAATTGATCACTATACGTCTCTCTACCAAAAAATTGTACGATAGTAGCTTATTGGTGCTGCTTTATAGCCTCAAGTATAGCTATCGATTTGGTGAGGAAAGCGTGCATGACGCCGGCACCCCCTGGGCGAAAAAAATGGAGCAGTTTTTGATGAGTAAGCCTATGCCCCGCCAGTGCTTTTTTTGGTGGGGGGCCCTACCGAAGTCGCATCATGCAGCCACAACGCACTCGTTTTTTGAGCGGTTTTTCAGGTGATAGAATATTCATATATATATTTCAAGCTATCGTGAGGTTTTTATGGTGTTGTGAGTATTACCAGAGGTCTGTTTTAACTCGAATTTTAGGCTGATCATACACCTGCCCACATCGAAACTGCATCTCATTGATGCGAGATTCAATCTGCTCTTGGGTAACTGCTGCCCATTGAAGCTGTAGAGCAGCTTTTAGCTCAGCTATTGTATTGATATCATGAAGTTGCTCTCTCACACGTGCCTTGATAATGTTCCATATGGCTTCGATTGGGTTGAGATCAGGTGAGTTAGCTGGATGATATAGTCTCTTGATCCCATGCTCACGGCGGTAGAGTGCAGGTAGAGAGCTGCTGTTTTTCGTACCATGAGAGGGATCATTATCTTCTACTAGGTACCAGTTATATCGATCACGCCGGCGTACATGGCTTCGAAGTTGATCACTTCTGATCTCAAGATCCTTAATAGCATCTCTGTAAACAGGTAGAAGCTTCTCAGTATAATAGCTTGCTCTCATAGAGTTGCCTGGCTTCTTGACCTCTAGAATACGAGCTTTTTGAGCCTCCCACTCAGCCAATCTTTTGATATACTGCTCTTCTGTTTCAGTAGTTGGACGCCTCCTTGGCTTTGATAGAGGCTTCACAGGCACCACATCATCGTACTCATCGTTATAGAATGTTAGATGAGGGGCCTTGTCGTAGTAGTTAATCCAGGCAGCAAAATGGACGACGTTGGCGCTCTGATCTTCCTGCTCAACGATGTTTTTTGGGTGGAAACGCTCGCCAATTACTCGTAGGATCCACTCCTGAGGGAAGTCATCCAAGGCCATATGAGCTTCATCTGTAAAAACAACACCATCCCAGTAGCCTTCAATAGGCCAGAAGCGTTTATCGAGAGTATACTGAGCTCGTTGGATGGCTTGATCATCTGTGATCTCCTTCTGGAGAGCAGCTTTACGCATACCAGCATTTCTGAGCTCAAGGAGAGCTCTTCGAACAGTTGATCGATGAGCTTGTATACCAAGCTTCCTGGCCTGTGTAGAGAGCTTCTTCGTACGATCATCTTTAGAGCATTGATCAGTGCATTGAGCTGCTCATTTGAGACTACCCGTGGACGCCCAGAGCCCTTAGATCCTCTCCTTTTCTGCTTTTTAAGACGAGTAATTGATCGGGACTCAGCCATCTCTCCAAACTGCTGCCTATCGTTGAGGATTCTGTACGCTGTTGTAGGTGGTATATCGAACTCTTGAAAGAGCGCACGCGCCGAGAACCCCCCCCCCCCCCCCCCCCCCAACAACGTCCTAGTGATCAGATGCCCACAAAAACTCCGTCCTCTTACGTGTATCTATATGAGGTTTTAAAGGGCGATCTGGGGTGACCTCACGCATAATTAGATTAAAAAATAATCAAAAAAGCTTCAGTATTGGTGGAGCTATCACGCGTCGCGCGAGGTGCCTTTGGCACGCGAGGATTGTTTTGATGTTCTGCTTACTCATCAAAAACTGTTCCATTTTTTTCGCCCAGGGGGTGTCCCTGATAATGAAGAAGATGACGTGCAACACAAGTTATCTGCCAGTAACGCCTGTTATCTGACAACTCCTGTCAGATTGTCAAATACAAGGAAAGAGCGATAAATAGTAGGACTGATTACTATTGCAATCTACGGAACCTCTGGAAGTAGAGGAGCTATAGAAAAGAATAATAGATAAGAACTATAATAAAATAATTATCCTTCTAACTAAAATATTTATAAAATTCTAATAATTAAGAGTCTTACTACCTTAATTATATACTAAAATAATAGCAACCCTAAGTATAAGGGACGCGACCGTTATCCTAACTAATTATAATAGCTAGACGGTCTAGTACCGCTAGTTTAAGATAAAGTATAAATTATTAAGGAACTAGTCTCTTATTAACCTAGAAGGTACTAAAGAACTAAAACTAAAGCTAATAGTTCTATAATTACTAAATATTACTAATTATTAACCTATAATAATAGTTTTAGTAAGGAGTACTATATTAAGCTCTTAAATATATAGAAATAAGTAACTAATATAATAAGAGGAGATTTCTTCTACTACTATTCTAATAAGAATCTCTAAACTCTCTTAGAGTAGATAGGAAGTATATAAAGAGGACTATAATAACTATAAGATATACCTTAAATTATATAAGCTTTTAGATAAGGAATATTAAGAAGAAAAGATAAAGTATAAGAAGCTAATTAAGTATATACTAGCTACTATCTTACCTTATCTATAACTAAGCTACTATAAGTTAGATAAGTTAGTCTAGGAATAGGTAATCTCCCTCTAGGAGATAGTAGGTATTAATCTATAGGAAGAGTAAACTAAAGTATAAGAGAAGTACTATACTATACTTAGGCTAATAAGAACCCTAAGTAATTAGGAGATATAGCTAGCTAACTATAATTAAGTAGTAACCTAAGCTAAAACCCTAGAGGTTAGTAAGGTACTATAATAGAAGATATAAAAAATAACTTTTTAGACGCTATCTTAAAAGTAGCCCTAATATAGATAGCTACCTTCTCTAGTCCTAGATATAATAGAATAACTATTAATAGAAAGAAGATAATAAAACTCTTCTATAACTATATAAGCCTATCCTACCTATTAAAGAGTATATAGAAGAATACTTTTACTATAGAAGAAGTATTATACGTCTCTAATAGTATATCTATTTAGGGTATATAAAATAGGGATACCCTAAATATATTAGAAAGAGTACTATCTACTACCTTATAGGGTAGCTAAGGGAAACCTAGGTAGAAATAAAAATATAATAGTCTAATAACTAAATCTAAGTAGTTCCTAATTAAGAATATAGTAGTAGCTAAAGATAATTATCCTACTTATAGATAGCGCTATAACTTATTAGACTATTACTATATATATACTAATAAGGTACCTAAGTAGTTTAAGCTAAATTAAAGTATTATAAAACTAGTATAGTATAAAATTAATAATAATAATAACTTATAGAGGGTAATATAGGAATTAAGCCTAGAGGCTAAGAAACTATACCTTTCTTCTATATTATAATTAATTACGCCGTGTATTAAAATATTATAAATACTAGACCTATTAATAGATTAACTAGAAGGTTATATTATAGTAACTACTAAAGTAGTTATAGCTATATTAATATTTAATACTAGTAGTTAAGAATACCTACTTAAGAATATATTTATTCTTAACTCTAGCTTAACTATATGTATCTATAATAATATTAGTTAAATTAAATACCTTCGTAAGCTAGTAATAGGAGGCTATATTTAGATAGGTAATATATAAGTCTAGATTTAAGGCTATAGGATAGTATACGTTAAAACCTATTATAAACTAGCCCTATAGCTAAATACTTATAGGCGTAAATAGATAGTATTAAGTTTCCCGTAGGAGTCTATAGAAGGATACTACCCCTTTTATCCTTATATACGGAAGAGGCTCTAAAGTCTAGTCTCTTTTAGTCTTCCCCCTTAATCCTTCCTTAGGCTTAGGCTTTACCTAAGCCTATTATATACTCTTTCTCCCTAAGTAATAATTCTTCTATTCTTACCCTTTAGCTTCCCTTCGGCTTCCTTTTAGCGCCGTATTAGTTCTACTTAGCGCTGTATTACCTATATTAATGCGGTATTATAGTTACGTTACTAGAGATATTCTCGCCTCCTGCGCCTCTTATAGCTATTATTACGAACCTATAACGAGGACTACGAGCGCTTATAAGTAAAGAGGAGGAAGGGATATAGGTATTAGGCGAGGCCTAAATGTAGGCTAATAATAATATATACCCTATAGAGTTATATAGTCCTAGAGATCCTACGTTACGGGAATAAAGTACTATAGAATACTATAAGATCCTATATAGGATCTCCTAGGATACTATAGGAATTATAGGACTACTTAAGTATATAGATAAGAGTAATATACCCTTATAGTATATTATAATCAACCTTAAGTTATTATTAAATACTACTATTTAATACTTAGAAATACTTCAACTACGTTATCTATCTCTACTTACTCTAATCTAGAAGCTACTAAGAAAGGACTCCTTAGTAATACCAGCTGCTTTATATTGTAGCCACTCTACTAAGGACCTAAAGCCCTTTTAACACTTTACTCCTAGGGGTAACCTAACCCTACGTTAGTAGTATAGTTTAGAGATATTATATCGTAGCTACTCTACTAAGGACTCTAAGCCTTTTAATAGATACTAGCTACTTTATACTATAGCTACTCTACTAAGGACCTCTAGCCTTTTAATAGGTAAAAGCCTAAGTCTATTATAATAGCCTACTTTATAGTAGAATACGTTATAGTCTATATATAACGCGCTTACTCCTATAAGAAGATATTATAATTATACTTATAACTCTCCTATACGCTTATTTCCTACTCTCTCTATGTATATAATAATATAGGTACTAAAGGGTTCTAAAAAGGATCTAAATATAACTTAAAGGTATATAGGAGTATATACTATAGTAGATAACTAAGAATACCTCTATTCCTATAGGTCTAGTATAGAAGGATAAGAAGAACTTATCCTACTATCTACTACTAAAGAGCTATCTTTATATATAGAGAAATAGGGGTAACGGGGCCTATTCGGGGCAGTATTAGAGGTAGGTCTAATACTACCTAAGTAGGACCCTTCATCCTGTAGGAACGCGTGTGCGTCCCTATTTCTATATGACGTTCGTTACAGTCTGCGTAGCTAGTGCTGAATATAGCGGCTATAGTGGCGTCTGCCGTGTCTACCACGGCGACGTAACTGTTATAAGATAACAACAGGGGGTTGGGCAGTCAGCGCAAAATGTATTCAATTGGATATTTTTGATTATGTTTCGTCTCCTTCGACAAACCCACTATGACTCTTCGCAGCGTATCCATAACCTCCCAAGACATATCACTTGAGATTCCTATGAAGCAATTATTTATGCTCTACCGTTACTTGTAGTTCCGTCTCCTCGGTGGTGGCCTTCAATTTCCGATTTTGGATGTACAGTATCCCAGCATAGGTGACTGCCAAAAATCCCGAAACCACTCCATATGCTATATATGCCGAGCTTTTGTTCTTCGAAAGCCTTAGACCCGTGATTCCATTGATGAAGGCGAGTAGTAGAAGGATGCGACCTCCCCAAATATGCATGGGACTCTTGAAATCCTTGGCTCCTTTAGTGACAAAATGTCTGTGATGCAGCCAACCGATAATAGGCATCAAGATGAAGACTACGACTAGGACGGTTCCAAAAACCACATGACCTTCTTTATTACGCTTCATTACTGTTAGTACCTGCATCTCTTGTTCTTCTGATAGAAATAAGTATATCAAAGAAACTTTAAACTTACACCAGAATTATTGCTCAAATATCTTCCGAGACCGAAACCAGAAAGGAGAAGAGCGAGGCCAATCGTTTGCCATATTGCATGCCAGCGAACCGGGTTTTTTATTTTGAGAAGTCGGAGGAGAAAGACTCCAAGCGGGAACCAGAAAATGACAGCTAGAGGCATCATAACACCGTGCGCTGTCCGGATTCTAGCCAATTTTGCAAAAAATGGTGCGAGTGCCATCAAGGCTTCTGGGCTGAGTTTCGTGTAGTCCATGGTGGAGGTAGGTGAGATGTTGAGATGAGGAGGCATCAGCGTTAACGAAGATGTGTGAGAAGATGCGAATCGAAAAATGTGAGGATGATGCTGAGCAACAAAACCTCCAGCTATATATAGTCTTATAGAGGCTAGCTTAGAAAGTATATGTGACGCCCAAATAGCTTATAACTTGTTAGACTGGTCCGTCATTCGTCCTATCGTACGTTTCCCTGTCATTCATATCTTAATAGTCCATGCTCGCAACATCAATCAAAGGGATTGTCATAAAGCTTATCATTCCGAATACGCAACTAAGTCGGGCTTGCTTCTAATGGCTAGGATGTCACGACGATTGCCGAGAGAATCGCCGTGGCTAGCTTGCTGATTGGTTCTTTCGTTTAGCACATTGGCGCAACACAACCCCAGAGCATCCGTGAAATAACGTGGGAAGCAATAAATCGTGTTCGTCGTCATCGTGTCAGACCGGGACGCCGGCAGCCAAGTTATGATATCCTTAATCGTCCCTATTGTTACTGCGGCTAGTGTTCCCAGAATGAAGTTCAGCTTATGACTGGTGCGCTACCAGTATCAGTGTGGAGTCGTCGCCAGAGTGGTCATGCTTGCCGTACTAGTTTGGAACGTAGCATCAGGGTTATTAAAAGTGGTTTCGTTTATCCTGCTTAAGATTTCATTCCAGGGATGAATGACGTCAGTGGACCGAGGTTTTCTCAAAATCATGCTAGCAACCATGTCCCCGATGCCTTCCTGGAGTTTCATAGGATTTCGACTGTATAAGCTTCTATAGCTGCTCTCTCCGCCAAAGTCAGGCTCTAGTCTTGCGTTGCTTAACGGAAGGCTCCGATCAATATCATTGAGACACTATCTCGTCCTCCCGTCCAATGCCATTGAAATCCGGAATCCCGGGGAATATGAGCGTAAATACTAGTAGTAGTAGGGCCCTTTGCGCGGGATCATACTGTATAGGCCTTATTCTGGTTAAGCCTTTTTTGGCCAGGTTGTCGACTAAGGATGCCCTCGCCTCGAAAAGCTTAAAAGCTATGAATGAAGAGTACTTGCCTGTACTAGGGTAATCTCTAATATTGTGAAGACTTCTCTTCACAATCTGACACAGCTGTACGAAATATCGAAAGCGGGAGTATAACTTGGAGGTTCCGACGTTCAGTATTGAGCAGGGGGCAGGAAAGATGGACCCTGTATATCTAAAAGAGCAATGAAGCCAATTAAATCGAAAAGGCGAGCGTCAAGGTAAGGAGAATCGCTTTGTGTAGTCTCCATTCGAGTGGCCGACGTTACGATGCAGCTTGCCGAAAGACAGGCTTGGATAGTGAGAAGCTACTCTCCGAATGCCGAACCACTACTTTCAAGTTTGCCAAGAGGAGCCCTATAGTGATAAAAATAGCGCGTGCTATCAATATCTCTTCTCTGGCCATGAATTTTATTTTATTTTTCGCTTTCTTGTGCCGCAAAGACCAGTGCATTCGTCTGTTTGACTGCAAGATAGTATTAACGTCAGTCCTCACGTGCATCCGTCATAGAAGAGATGCAGGAGAAGCAATGCCACTCATGGAACCTGGATAAGGCCGCTACCGCATGCTGGAGAGGTTACTTAATATGCTGAGCACATACGATTGCCAGACCTGGACATAGAGTGGTCCAGTAAGGTCGATTAAAGAACGGTAGATGACGTAGTGAATCGCACGGCCGATAGAGCTTGGTATTGGTGAGTGTGTGATGAAGGGCAGCGGAAACGGGTCCGCGCGGTCGGGATTGGATAGTTCGTACATCTTTAATAAAAGTGGCACGCCGCAGAGCTCTATTACTTCGGCATCTGGGTTTCGGCCTGAGTCTGGGTCTGGAGGCGCAGCACCGATAACTACGTGACTATTTTAAGATAGCAAATCTATAACCGGATCTGCAAGCGCAACAGTCGCTGCGCCTTTTGGCTTAGGACTTGCGCGTAACCAATGTATTTCCTGCCGGTCGAAGTGCAGTTCTTGCAGCTAGGCTTCTATTTGTCCCATTTCACTCGCCAGATTCTGACGATCCAGTAGCAATGCCGTAAATGGATTCTAGGTTTGCTATCCTAACTTGCATATTGAGTATCCCAACTTAGACTATAGTGCCTTGCGCCGCTGTCGTCGCTTACCCCAAACGAAATAGTTTTCACTTATTGTTCAGCACTCTAGCTTAGTTAACTGGGAATTTTCTATTGTTTCAAGAATATTAGGGTTAATACTACACTACTTAGGTATATATATTAGCGGGCTTAACTAACTATTAGTAGCGCTAACACTGAGTATAGCTATACAATTTAATCAACGCGCTTATGTTCTTATTATCGCTGTACGCTCTAGTGCAAAATCAAAAAGTGCAACACTACTCACCGAACACAAGGAACTTAGGATATCAACCATCCTGCACATGAACTACAACCCTTCCCTTCGCCCTGCCTGTCTTCAACCTCTCATACGCCTTCGGCACCTCGTCAAACTCAAATGTCGAATCAATCACAGCGCGTATCCTCCCTTCCTTCATCCACGCCGCCAGCTGCTCGAATGCCTCGTGCTGATTGGCCAACGCGTCAACGAAGATCCATTCTCTCTTTCCCCACGCAAAAAGGCTGGCGATCTTGTTGCCGATGAATTGCCTGAAGCCGGCGAAACTGGTGTCAAGTCCAATTTGGACGTATTTTCCTTGTGGTTGGAGAAACGTGCTGGACGCGCGGTACAAATTCGCTGGAGTGCCGATGTTATCCACGACAAGGTCGAAAACTGCACCCGTGTCTTTGAGTTGTTGTGCGATTGGGGAAGACCTATAGTCAAGAACTGTATCTGCGCCTAGAGTTTCGCAAAACTCGAGATTCGCGGCAGACGAAGATGTCGTGACATGTGCGCCAAGAAACTTCGCGATTTGTATCGCCATGACGCCTGTGCCGCCGGATCCGCCGTTGATGAAGACCTTGGAGCCGGGCTGGACGTACGGCTTGAGAGCGGCGTAGGTGGTCATTCCGACAGTGCCGATGGCGACCATGTCGTCGTGGTGAAGGCCTTTGGGCACGATTGCAACGGCGCTGGTTGGGATAGGAACAAAGTGGGCCAGAGCACCATGTTTGGAAGCGGGAGGGAGAGAGCCGTATACAGTGTCATCAATTTTGTAGTCTATTACTTTGCTACCGACTTCGACAACGTGACCGCAGACATCGGCGCCGGGTGTGAGTGATTTGAAGATGAGGTTGGTAATGAAGCCGAGCTCGAGAACTTTGTAGTCGATTGGGTTGAGCGCTGCACTGAAATTTTTGACTAGGATCTCATTGTCTTTGATCTTTGGTCTGGGGATGCCGGAAGTTGGCTGTGTGAGGTTCTTCTCCATCGGACCGGATGAGGCTTGGAATAGCCATCCTTTCATTGTGGCCATTTTTGTTCTGCTTTGTTTCGATGGTAAATTTTGGAGAACCCTGATGATCGAAATTCAAGAGGATGCAGAAGTGCGGTGTAAAGTGCGTAAGAAATGCTATGTGGTAGTTGGAGCTGTGTGTTTTTGTCTGGGCATGCCTTATATAGTGCCTGACAATCATCTCTGCTTTATACCATCCCACGCCAACTACACCATGTACCTGATTTGCGATGGTTCGGTGGTCGGTCCAAGCTCGACGCGGGAAGCGAAATCCTCGCAAGCGCATGTAAGCTATGCAATGTGTCATCCACATCGGCCTAGCAGGGCGTTTGCTTATGCTAACGAGAAGCCTTGTGTCGATTTCTAAGCGGTGCGAATACAAGATTTTGGCAGCGTAGCGCGCCCTCCTATGTCGCTGTTGGCGTTCATTCGGTCTCTCGTACCTAGTTCCGCCGCGCTTCGTACGATGCGCATCCTGACTGTACCAATTTTGGTGTAATACTAGGCCTGATTTACCGCTCGACGCTTCACTGTTCATCCACGAATTCATACACCAATCAGAGTCTTGAAGATGCCTGAAATCGAACACTGTTCTCATGCTGGACGGTCAAAGCATCTTCACAAAATACAATGCACTCACATTTGCTAACCTTGCCCAGTGCGCCACGACCCCCAATGCCCCGAATATTTTTCAACTCTCGTGCCCACTTCTCTTTCTCTCATTTCCATCAAAGTTCCATATAACCCACCTCTCTAGCTAGTTCGCTCTTCCTAAGCCCTCTTATCTCCCCAATTCTCATAATGTCTCCCACTCACGCCTTCCCTCCTGTTTCCATCTCATCTTCTCTCCACTCAAATATGCGTCTGTCTCTCTTCCAAAATAACCACATACCTCTACCCATGAGCGCGACGCCAAGCCCTTTCTCGCACCTCTTACGCTTGCAGCGCAAGGAGACCCTCCGTACAAGGAATTGTTGGTCTGGGCTATCGAGAGCTTGGTCAATTAGGCGTAGCCGGAGTGGGAAAGTTTTCGATGTAGATGCTGCACAAGTTGCCGTCGCTTTTTCGCGGAAGTGGTTATCGTTTTTGTTAGGTAAAGATGTGGGCAGAAATGCTAGCGTGCGGTGATAAGTATGCATGTGTGATGCGGCGAGGTGTTAATGGGCAATAGGGAAGTAGTCGAAGCGCTTGATCTATAAATTTGTCGAGATTTTATCACATTGGAAAACAAAGATGAGCGACAATCACGCGACAACTTAGTTATAGTGGTGAGTCAATAAGAATACCTTCGTGCAAATGTCTCGTTCGTCGGTTTCACCAACTTTTCCAGTGCAAGCAGACCCGTGTTGAGTCGCAACGAAGTGTATTGCTCACTGGTACTCAATCATCGTTTGGTGCCCGCATTGCGACGCACGTTCAAGCGACACACCAGTTTGCTAGCGAGCATAATTCAAGATCAATGTAAACAACACTGGTCAGGGCGGGCCAGGAAGGTATAGGTTCATATATCGATCTAGTTTGATGTAGCCTGCTGAGAATACAATCAGGAGCTCAACTTGTGGAGCGCTTTTGTAAGCACTCAAAATTCTAAACCAAGGCCCGGCTGAGAGTTTCTTTGACACCTAATGTTGCTAGCATTCACACCCACTATATGAAAAGTCTAGAATTTCACAAAGAATACATCCATCAGTCATGCTCCTCAAATAGCTCGCACATGGCCGTAACCCTCGGTACCATGCCTTTGTTTCGTTACGCTCGTTGTTTTACTACAAGTAGACGTATAACAAAATCAGTTTTCACTAATCACTTCCCTGTACCGTGTAGGGGATAGCAAACCTGCATCATGACGGATGGTATATGCAAAAGTTTCCTATGGAATTTTACCTCCAAAAAGCTCTTTCATCTAAATTTCTCGAGATTCTACAGCCTTCTGTACGGTTGGAATTTTCAAAAGCTCCCTTATATCTTTGATAAACGCTTCTGGGCGCTCTAGTGTTGAGAAATGACCCCCCCGGTCGTACTCTCTCCAAAGTTGTATATTCGCCACTTGTTGAGCCCAGTCCTTGGGGCACTAGTTCCATGGTTAGTATTATTCTACACAGGATAAATGGTTTACTTACGTGGAGCTGCTCCTTCGCGTACATGCTTACTCCAGTGGGAATGGCGACATAGGTCTCGAATGTGTCCTCAGCCTCGCGCAATCCACGACCGAATGCCTCTCGGTAAAATCTTAAGGCGGGAGTAGCACCTTGAACCCAATGCATCATGACCAGCGTTATGATGTCCTCTTGGGAAAAAGCTTCGTGGCAGTCCACCCAGTCATGGAATTTCTCCACGAACCAAGCCAGCAGTCCTAGTGGAGAATCACCAAGTGCGAATCCTAATGTCTGTGGCCGCGTCTTCTGCTGTTCGAGGTAGCCACTTTGGTCGATTTCAAAATTTCGCCGTACTCTCAGAGATTCTCTCTCAAACGGTGAATAAAGCACACTGCTAAGTTTCCAACGTATGTACGCTAGTGGTGCTGACCACGGCGTTGGAGGTTGAACAGGGAACATGTTAAGATGTTGCGCGACCACACAATCCGGATATTGGATGGCGATAGAACGGGTGATGAACGACCCGAAGTCGCCACCCTGAGTGACAAACCACGGATAGCCCAATACCTCTGTCATGAGGATATGATATGCACGTGCGACAGCATTGGGTCCAACACCAGACTTCGCAGGGGCAGGAGAGAATCCAAACCCAGGGATAGAAGGTGCTACAAAGTGGAAGGCCTGCGCTTCTTCGTCTTTTGGACTACTAAGCTCTCTGACTACTTTGACAGCCTCGACAAATGAACCAGGCCATCCGTGAGAAAAGAGCAAAGGAATTGCCTTCGGACTCGAGGACTGCGCGTGGGTGAAATGCAAAACAAGCGGTCCGTAGCCGGGTACGTCTAGTTTGACAAGAAAATGGTTGAAGATCCTGTTTAGTTCATTCTGACAACGTTATCTCTTGCTCGCACGCTATTGCCAAATGGCTACCACGTCACGCCCAAACGTGTGTTATTGTACATACCTCTTTCTGCTCCCAGTCATAACTGTTCAGCCAATATTCCGCCAGCTCCCGCACAATGTTGACTTTTGCGCCTTGTGCCCAATTGGATTCAGCGACATCGCTCTGCTCCTCAGGGTATCGGGCCAAGGCAAGCTTTTGTTTCGTTAAATCCAGAAGCTTCCTGTCTACTCGAAGACAGAACGGAATCGGCTTATTGAATTTGAGGCTGTCTATTGCGATTGGCAGATGGAGCGCCATCGTGTCAGTGGATATTCTCTTTAGGAAGCCTACAGTGATATTGGAGCAATATTGAAGGCAAGGGTGACAGCGACTACTTGATATAGGAGTCGTATATAGCTAGGACAAAGACATTGTCAGATACAGCTGAAGCGAGTAGGTGTCGGGTGCGCATGCAGAAAGCATATGCGGCTTCAGGACAAGGCGCATGTAAGCAGAGCTCCAAAAAAGCACTCTTAATCTAGAGATAATTAGCGACTGGATATTCTCCTCTCCTATAATAGCTGAATGACATATATGCTTCTATGCTTAATCTGGCCTAAGCTGATTTGCTAGCGTTGCTAACTAGCAATCACGTCCGCTTACACCTGCCATTCCCATTCAGGCAATTAGAAGCGCCCATTTCGCTTTCCTAGTCATTCTCGCATTCCGCCTCTTCCTACTGCGTTATAAGCCATGTCGCTAATAACCTTTCAGGCTTCTTTATTCCGCCAGACTCATTAGTTGATAAGTATACTACTGTATCTATCGGACTTTGTAGTTATTTTTTCTCCAGATCCTACGAAGATGCACCTTTCGGCCTGCCTTTGCTTTTGCAACTACCCTTTGTACAGTCTTTTCTCAATCCTGAGCGCGTCCTTAAGACCCTCTACATCCTCCCTGTGATTTTTTTTGCTTAGCTAGCTAGTTTACGGCTAGTTTCGATGAAGTAATTATAAGCGAAGCGCAATTGCAAGCGCCAAAGTAACACATCGGAAGTATATGAAAAGCCACTAAAGATATTTAAGACAAGTCTGTGAGGACCCAGAGATTATTCTATCCATTTGTATACCAACAAGCGATTTCGCATTACGTTGATATATCAACCTGTCAAAATGGCGGAACAAGCACTTGCGCAGGTCCAGCAAACCGAGAATGGAGACGTCCCAAGATTGGTCCTCAAGCCCATTCCAGTGCCTCGCCCTGCCGAGCACGAGCTGCTGGTCAAAATATCGCATACTGGTCAGAACCCAACTGATAGTAGGTTAAGAGATATAATTCTTTCGTACAGAGCTCGACCTAATCTTTTGAAGTCCAGTCCTTCGATTCGAATGCCTTCGGCAATGGTGCGGTGTTAGGTTGCGACTTTGCCGGCACAGTCGAAGCGACAGGCGAGGGCGTTGTAAGAGCGCTGAAGGGCGATGTTGTCGCTGGTTTAGTATGGGGCGGTAAGATTATTCGTTTGGTGCTTAATTTCCACAAATCTGACCAATACAGGCGAAAAGAAAGGGGTGGGGGCATACAGCCAGTATTCTCTTGCCAACGAATATATTAGTTTCAAAGTGCCGGAATCTATTACGCTTGCGGAAGCTGCTACAGTGCCATTGGCATCCACCACTGCGTGGCTTGCCCTTTTCTCAGAGGGCAGCCTGCACATGGACCGACAGGCAGGGAAAGACAGTGTGATTTTGGTATGGGGTGGAAGCTGTATGTATCACCTGGCCCCCATGAGCTTAGCCGCATCATGTGACTGACTGTCTTTTAAAGCGAGTGTGGGGCTTTATGCGATACAATTCGCTGCCTTATATGGATTTAAGGTTGTCACCACATGTAATCCCCGTCATTTTGACCGAGTTAAATCACTCGGTGCCAACTACGCCTTCGATTACCGAGCAACGGATGTGATCCCATCAATCAAGAGCGTGGCACCTGGCTTGAAACACATTTTTGATACGATCGGCGCCTCACAATCCTCTGCTACGGCTTCCCAAGCTATAGGTGAACACGGCGGAGTACTTTGCACGGTAAGACCAGGAAAAACAAATACTGCGGGCTTGACAGAGCGAACAAGGGCCGTGGACGTTCTTGTGTGGACAGCATTTTTGAAGAATCATAGGTATGGGGAGCACTTTTGGCCGGTAAGTAGGAAGAGGCAGAGGGGAGTTCGAAGCATGTGTTGAGCTGACTATACTACAGGCAAGCAAGGCGGATCATGCCCTAGCCTCTGAATTGTTTCACAATCTACCTGTATGGCTGGATGCAGGGACGATCAAACCAAGTGTGCCCAAGATACTCAAAGGGTTAAGGTCGGTTGCTGAGGGCTTTGAGGAGTATAGGAGTGGTATAGTATCGGGATATAAGATCGTATACACCATCGAGGACTAAGGATGCTGACCAGTGTTAACGGCTTCATATCACTATAGCTAGAGCTATAGAGCTTAAGCAACAAGTACTTGAGTTGTCCTAGATCTGCATCGTTCTCATCTTCACCTGTGGCCCCAGCTATATGTTGCTGGAAAGAAACACTTCTGTGACCACTGCTCTCATCGCAATTGGTTTTTAATTACTATACTTAGCTGGGGCCGAATTTTGGGAGGAACATATCAGCCATACCTAAGCGTCAGGCTGATTGAGTGCTCCTGGGAGTGTGTAGGGTCAGCAATTTATGTGACACCCAATGTTGTCTTGACTGCTATCAGCTAGAGCTGTTTTTCGCCGAGTTTTTAGAATCTAATGAAAAATATAGCAATTCATGCATTTTTTACCGGACGTTAGGCGTAAGTTAGTAATTAAAAAGCCATACAAATTCTAGTAGACATGCAACATTTCGTGAGTACCTGACCGGCGTCTGGAAGACGTCGTTTCGCTGATTTCAAGGAAGCAAGAACTAACACAGACTCATACTGTTGCTGCTATGTTACAACTTCGGGATACAATTAGAAGTGAGCAATATCTCTATAGTCGTTACTGGCATGTTAACCGGCTCCCTCACGACCTTTTAATTGAGAAAGGCGAGCTTGTTCCACCTTTGCAACAAAGCCATTGGTTTTTTGAAATCCGATGCAGACAAAAGACTCCATGCAGTAACTCCAATTCCTACTAACATCGCCAAAATGAATCTCCCGGATGATGTCTTATGACTACTACCGTTCTTTCGGATATCAAAATCGGACCAGGATGGGAAGATGGTGCGCAGCCAATACTTGAACATTGGGTCAGGATAGATAAAGGTGTTCTTTTTGGTCCTTGGATCCATCCACCAACTCTGACAGCCGCTATTGAATACGAGATGCTTCAATTTGGAATGTACCCATGCTAAGTCGCGAGCTTGGCTTTCTGGCCGAACCATGATCGTGTCGGCTGGGTTATTTCCGGAAAGGATAGGCTTTAATAAGCGGCAGCTGTAATTGATCTGACATTCAGAATGGAATATAACAGAGTGTTGGCCGGTTGCAGCATTTGGTCCGTACAAGATAAAAAAGTTAGGGAAACCAGATACGACAGTCCCCTTGTACGCCTCGGCCCCTCCAGCTGCATCCCAGATCTGATGAATCTCTCGGCCACCAATACCTCTGATCTCGATAGGATATAGCCATTCTTGTGTGGTGAAACCTGTAGCATAGATAATAATATCAGCTGGATAGGTAACTCCAGTTTCTGTTTCAATATGCCTCTCTCCAATTCTTGTGACCCTATCCTTGGCAAGATGCATGTTTGGAGAGTGTAAGCAGGCAAGGTACGTTGCGGTATTGACGCGGCGTTTGCAGCCTGGCTCGTAGTCTGGCGTGAGGATTTCCTGGTACTGTTTAGGGGCATCATTCTTGATGTACTTCCTTGTGGCTTCACGAATTTCATTCCTCATACGCAATCCGCTTGAAGTCATGGAGAAGGAGTAGAAAACGCTCTCGAGCTGCCAGGCAAGATAAACACGGTAGAGCCGAGCTGCGAAAGGAATATAGGCCATGCTCCACTTCCACAAACCTGAGTATGTTGGGTTGCCCTATCATCCTGTTAGAGGTCGGCCATAAAGGGACTGGACTTAGTTAGAGGAGCAGCTTACTCTCTTCGTCCACCAATGCGCGCTCTTGACCAGCTGCGTTACTTTTCCTTGAGGCGCGACCTCTTTGACGAGTTCAGGAACAAATTGAGTGGCTGATGCACCGTTTCCTAGGACGACTATGTTTTGATTTTTCGTGCTGACAGAATCATCCCACCGAGCGCTATGGAAGATTTTGCCCTGGAATTCGGTAGCGCCCTTTATATTTGGTACATTGGGTCTGTCCAAGGTTCCAACCGCGCTGACAACTATGGGTGCTTCGCGCACAAATACATCTCCGGTGATGGTGTCTTGAAATGTGCATATCCAAAGGTGCCGCTGATTATCCCACACCGTACTTTTACACATGGCATTAAAATGGCAGTGACTAACGATATCATATTTCTTCGCTACAGAGAGGAAATCTGTCATAGACTTAGTCATGCGTGCCAATAACGGCGGGAGAATGGTGGGCTGTAAACGCACATTCATGCAGTTCATTGCGACCGGGATACATGCTAGACCAGTCCGGCTTCAATGCAAAACTGTAGGAATAGAAGTGACTTGGAATGTCGCATGCACAACCTGGATAGCGGTTGTGCCACCATGTACCACCAATATTGTCGGACTTTTCGTAGATGGTGAAGTGGTCATGCCCGAGCATCCGCTTAAGCTGTACTGCCATGCCGAGGCCAGAAATGCCACCTCCAATAATGATAACTTCTTTATGATTGGCCATGACGATGTAGGTGATTCTGTAAGGAGGCAAAGCAAACGTATAGAGTGAGTTTGCCGGACTTGCGCGAGCTGCAGACACGTATCCCATCGGTGCTGGTCTGGATATATATACAAGAGTAGCTTAATAAATCGACAAAATCCGCATCCAACCATAAAACTATCGAGGCGTGACGGTAAACCCGCCAGCTGCGCTTAGAAATTCCGTTTGCGTAGCCCTTGCCGACTGGGTGACTGGGCGGGTTCTGGGCTTCGCTTAGTTCAGCCCATTTGCGGGGAAAGAGGGGAAAGGGAGGAGGGGCTTTTCTCCAAATACAGATATTATGGCAACCGGATGCACTCGCGCGTCTTCTTATCCCACTGCCTCAATCTCGCATTGCATTGCGCAAGTGGTTGCATCTTCTCAGGAGCTGCTGTCCAACACGTTGCCCGATGACTGGAGACGTGGAGGTTGTACCGAAGGCCAGTCGTACAAGGTCTCGAACGGGATGGTAAAGTAGAACCCCACGTGCTGTTGCCTCAATGGGCTAACATGGCAAGCTGAAGCTTGTGTTGCCGCCGCAGGAAGAGGAAATGTATGTTCCCACCCAATCCTTGCAATCGTACCCTTTTGATCTGAGTCCTTCTAGGCGACGGAGCCCAGCCGCAGTGCTGGAACTGTCGAACTCGTGGTGATGAGTGTCGCTGGGGCCCTAAAGCATTATTCCATCCATCTCGAACGCTGCAGTTGTCTAGCGAAGAGAGCGCCGCCTTGCTGGCGATCGAGGAAGAAAGGAGTATTCCTGGTGCGCAACCTTCAACGATCGTAGGTTTTGGCAAACGGTGATGAAGCGTATTCATCGCGCACGTTCTGGCTCATATGAATTCAGATTGTCAATGATACAGCTCAAGTTGTGCGCGAGTATTTGGGTGATCATAGTCTCCACTGTCCAACATCAGCTCCAACTCTAGATACCGCGAACAAAACTAGAGTCGCTGCAGCTCGGACAGAGGGCGACTTGGATACGAACATCGTTGTCCACACCCTCACGACAGCTCAATCCCACGTTCTTGCAGACATTATAGGACCGTTTCAAAGCTCCTCTCCTGCCTCATCTCGGCTTCGTTGGTCAAATGAGGACAATACTTCGTCAGTGGGCACATTCGTTCCACCTTTCTCGCTTGGCCAAGCCGTCTCCCGTCACGCATCACCCCAACCCGAATTGGGCCTGCCTGTGTGCGAAGGGGAACAAATTCAGCTTGTTTCTGCCTATCTACGGGAAACGGGAACTTGGTGCGAGACTACGGACTCAGACATGAATTTTACTATTTCTAGTATTCATGAGATGATGGAAAACAAAGCATTTGCAGCCGCTGCAATGGCTCTTGCATCACGGCAACTCGATGCTCTACAGAATTGTCCGCGTCAGAAGACATTAGGGCTTTACCAGCATGCCATCCAATTGCTCATTCACCAAGATCCCTCTCAAGCTGATGCGGCTGTACTAGCCACTTGCACTTTGCTCTGCGTCTACGAAATGATGGTCTCTGATGTCGTTGAGTGGAGGCGTCATCTTAAGGTTGGTATCTTGAAAAAAGTCGTTCCGTTATTGATAGTAATATTCATCTTTCACAGGGCTGTGCTGGACTTTTGAAGCTCAAGAGATGGAATGGTTCGAGCCAAGGGATCGTCAATGCTTGTTTCTGGGCTTTCGCACGTATAGGTACGCATAGCTCACGTGACTTCATGTGCTGTCACTCATTTCCCCTTAGACGTGTGGGCGGCTTTTATGATTGGAGAAGAGACTTTGATGCCAACCGATCATTGGGTAGATGATAACGTTGTGCACTCAGTTGCGGCAACCGGGACGATTGACGCCTATTGCAATCTTACCACGCTCATATTTGCCAAAGTAGCGAATTTCATTGCAGAGAACCAAAAACGATCAGATAATCTGACAAATGAGGCTCTGACAATCAACGCGCTGTGGCATGAACTACAGGAGTGGCGAAGCCATCGTCCGAAGGAAGTTCTTCCACTGCTCAGAGTCAAGGTACCTCGTAAAGGTCCTTTTCAGACAATTTTATATTCCCATTCATCATCGAGTAAGGCGCCGCCTTAACTATTCGATATCATACTTACTGTCATTCCAGTTTGTGGTAATACGTTTTATCACGCTGGGTCAATCTTGCTGTTACAAACAGGAAATGTATGGTTGAATGAAATGGATGTCGAGTTGGACAGAGTATCTCATCCCTCCCGGTACCTATTTCACCTTTAGATACTGACTCTGATCATTCAGTACGACCCAGTTTGGCACGCCAAGGAGCTTGGTGGCATTAGTACATCAAGCGTATCGCAGTATGTCCAACTCTTCCCATCCGAAGCTACGACCTCGACCCTGCATCCACAGAAAATACTGACGAAATTTTGAACAGTGCCAATTGGGTCAACCATCTACAACCTCTTTACATTGCAGGTAAAGTGTTCGGTAATGGCTTTGGTAGGCGGCAAAGTGTCTCGTCACGGTTAGCGGATGATGCAAGTACAGGGGAAGAGGAGTATCCAGCTGAAAAGATTGCACTTTTGAAACACCTAGCTAGGATTGAGCGAGAAACGGGTTGGAAAACGTCAGAAAGAGCAGTTGAATTAAGAAGATTGTGGGGTTTAGAATAGATAAGGGAAACAAATACTATTCTTATGTGTCGCATGACGCATAGATCAAGCTCAGTACATCGCCACATCTGAAAAGGATAGCATCACATCCACACCCTCTCATAACCCCCCCTCCCCCCTCCCTTCCCCCCTCTCCTCCCAGGTACATTCGACCATAACCTTACGCGGTCTCAATCTGGGTCTGCACAATCCATTGATCACGCTTTCTCGCTTGAAGTAATTCGGACTTCCTGATTGAACAACTTTTCACTGTTGTGCTCTGGCGTGGTCTGCGTGCTTTCTCCATCCATATCTAACTCTTTCACCATCTTTGCGGCAACGCGCACAGGATTGCCACCTTGGGAAAAGATGAAATCAATATCCTCCAGGCGGAGATTACTGGTTTCTGGATAGAAGAAGTAGAAAATTGGGACAAAAAGGAGATTGGTAGCCATGAATATCAGATAGGCCTTCCACTTCAGCCTGTTTATGATGACTGGAGTGATCATGACGACAGTAAAATTCCAGAGCCAGTTGGAGCTGATTCCTATAGCGGTGCCCTTTGTGCGTGCCTCTAGTGGAAGAATCTCAGGAACATAGACCCATGGTACGCAATTGACGCTCATGCCGAAAATGAGCATGTACAGGAAGAAGAAAGCGACGGCACCAGATGCGCATGCATGCCCATTGGGGAGTCCAGCTTGAGATAGAAGCGCCGAGATCATCAACATACATATGCCTAGACCAGAGCAGCCCCACATCATTGTCTTACGGCGGCCCATACGATCGAGCGCAAAGGAAGGGAGGATAGATCCAAACATAAACATCATGTTGATACATCCGCCGAGAATTTGTGCCATACGGGGGGTCATACCGACGTTCTGAACCAGGACTGAGGGGATATAGTATACAACGAGGTTGATCCCACCTGCCTGGTTCATGAACTGAACACCCCAAGCCAGGAGAACTCGATATCCGGTCTTGACGTTATCGTTCGTGAAGACGCTAAGGGAATTCTTTCTTTGTGCAGACTGCTCCAATGCAATGGCTTGGAGGATGGCGTTCTTCTCCTGAATAATGTACTCGTCTTCGGGCTCCTTATCGTACACCGCGCAGAGCACTTCCATGGCCTCGGCCTCTTGGTCATGGTTGTAGAGCCACCGAGGCGATTCTGGTAGTGCAAATACTAGAATGACGACAACAAAAGCAAATACCATCTGGAAGGCAATCGGGAGGCGCCACCCAATAGCCCCTCCAACGAATGCCATACCAAAGTCAAACCAGTAGGCGATGACGATTCCGACGCCGACAAATAGGACTTCAGCTGAAACCAGTCGCCCGCGTGACTTTCGGTCGCAGAGCTCTGCCTGATACCTGTTTTTGTGTTGGCGGACAATTTTACAGGCTATTGGACATGAGCTATGCACTTACATTGGGACAGTCGAGGTCTTGAGCCCGGTTCCAAAACCAGTGATAACACGACCGACAACTAAGTGCGGCACGTTGAAGGCTGTGGTTTGCAAAGTGGCTCCTATAAAGACGAAAGCCATAGCTACCCAAATGGTCTTGCGGCGACCGAGCTTTTCACCCATGAAGAAGTTCACTGATTGAGCCCCTTCATTAGCATCTTCTGTGGTTTAGAAAAGTAAAATTGTTGACTTACTGACACACCCGGTCAGGCATCCCAGGTTGTAGCAACTGACGATGATTCCTGTCTTAGAGTCGGAGGGATGGTCAAACTGATTGAGCCAATCCTCGTTTTGCAGGATGCCCCCAAAGACGCCTTGATCATACCCAAACAGCACGAAGGCGATTAGACAGCACAACGTGATTCCGAACTGGAGCGACTTCCCTCTCCCGAACCAGGAACGCATGATGTAGCAGAATATAAAGGCACAATAGATGGATGAAGATTGCACTGAGAACAGGGTCTGGGAATGAACTCTTGGTCAATCAGCAATGGAGCATGATGAAGGGCAACGAGCAGGTTTATGTGTTCGCTGGGTACCTTCGAAGAAATACAAAAGTCATGGGCGGCCTTGTTAAAAGCGGAGAGAATACCCTCACATCTACGAGTGCCCAGCGCTAGATCCGAAGCACTCGGTTCGCGGCCAAAGAGCGGGGATGAGTATGAGCGATTGCGGCCTAAAGCGCTTACGGTGTACTAGTTTAAGGAATGTGGCCTCTACCTGGATATAGTTAGCGATTGTCCTTTATTATGTAAAGTTCTAGGCACATATCGCTTGAAACAACATGCGCTACACCGAGTTTCGTTTTAGTGTAAATTCTTGATTGGCAGTTACACGTGCGCTTACGCCTGCCCTTCCCAAGAAGGTAGGCAGAAGCGCTTCGCTAGGTATCCTAGTGAATTTTTAGCAATCTGCGTCTTCACAATTGCATAGGCAGGAGGAACAACAGGTTCCTAATTCATATAACCTGAAAACTGGTGGAGACAATAAAATCCTGGCTAGTCACTTCGCCAGCCGCATCTTTGAATTCAAACTCCAATCAGCTTGGCGAAATGGTCGCAAGCGAGCCACATCCGGAGATGTCGATGGTTCAGCTACCAATTCGAGAGCCTTTAGGATACCAAGGAAGTGTGCGATGTTGACCATGGGCCTTAGATGAAGAAATCATCTATGATTTTCATAAAGCTAAGCATATGATGGCTCTTTCTGCATGTCACAACCAAAACAAGTGCGTGGCAAAGAATTGGAGCTAGGCTGTTCACTACCCTCGTTGCAGTCTCTTGCTCTCATTTGCGCTGGCAAAGTATCTTAAAATGCCCAATTTATCTGACTGCCTATTGGGCAGCATTGTCTGCAGCGACGAAATACCAGCACACGTACTAGTATATCAGCAAGCGCTTGTGGGTAGAGATTTCCATACTAGGCACCTAATCTACTTCAGAAGAGTATGGATCAACATCGGGATCATTGCCCTCTTCAGGCCTTCATTTTGAGAGGAAAACAGCTCTGCTTCAAAGCCTAGAAGCCACCGCTGACCTCCACTTAGGCTATTTTCGCTGCATTGGTATAGTAGCTGAATCTGTGCTTTTGGTCTAAAGAAAGGCGATATAACTAGCGGGTAGTGGCATATTTGGGCACGCATCATTGCTAGATGTGGTAACTGCGATTCTCAAAGATGAATTCAGCGGTCCCAATTAACTCCAAACCTTCAGACTTGTATTCAAGATTACAAGCGGCTCTTCAGTCAATCGTAATAACTGAGGACACAAGTTCGGATTTCTGACATTGACAGTGATCAGAGCAGCCATTAATAGTGAAGTTGCTAAAGCATAGCTGAAGAGTACTACGAAGTGGCCCTGTTGTGCGCAAGCCGAAGCCTCTTATGAGGATTCATTCTTAGACCTGGGTCTAGCCTTATAGAATGCCAGGGTCGATAATCCGGCTGGCAAATTCAATCAAATCATCATTTACCGTGAGTTCCATAAAGGGTATCGCTAATAAGCCATCCGCTAACCGGAGGAGATACTTCGTGTCATGCGAGCACACTCGGCGCCCACAGTCATCTCTGTGATAGGCTTGCACATAGCCTCGACGGGAGGCTAGTAGGGTTGTACACATGGTTCAGCTACAGACGCAAAATTTGATCATTACAGTATTAAAAGTAGACCATACTGATAACAATTCTCTTATGTAGTACATTTAGGCTTTCTGCTTTTTGAAGAACTAAACTATATTCCTTTGTTATCATATACCTTAGGTTACTACACTAATATTACATTAATATTGTGTTGAATTGAGGGATTATAAGCTAGTTCTGGTACATAACACTCGCCAATTAAGGTTGTAATAGTTTTTCCATGGACGCTATCAGCAAAGCTGGGATCAATGGCAGCATGAAACGCTCTACGTTTGCTTCCTGTAGCTGGAAAACTTCGTTCTGTAGGACGTATCGCGAGAAAAATTAGACGTCCCGGTACGCGTATAATCAGATCCCCATCTTCAATTCCTTGTGGGCCAATGCCAAATGCTCCACTTTTTGTGAAGAAACAGGTGCGTCCCATCATCGTCTGAGGTATGCGCTTTGGAAAAGCTGGTTGGTCTGACCTGTCTAGAGAGCTCGTTATCTGAGATTGAGCTATCCTTGCCTGAAGAAGAAACTCCTTTGAGCGTTCTCGACTAAGCAAAAGAGGCAGGTCTGCCTGATCATCTTCCGAGGTAAATGCGAAGCCTGCAGAAAGCGTTTGGGCTAATTCTGTAGCATTGACTTCTTGCATGTTCAACTTCCTGAAGTCCGCATAGAAGTTTCCCCACGCACTAGGTTTGCGATCAAGGGAAACAAGTCTAACAGAATCAACCTCATAAGCATCAAAACAAAGATTCTTATCATCAATCTCAACTCTCCCCATGTTTCCATTGTTGAAGAACTTTTGAGACTCTTTGCAGTTTTGGTAACAATTCTCGCTGAGCGGATGATATACTCTTGTTGTTCTCCAATCTGGTACCCAAGTAGGCATATCACTACCCACTTTCGGCGGGTAAGCCCCCGCACAGGCAAGCAATGCTGCCAAGTTAGTGGTGGCCTCTCGCCGTGCAAATTCAGAGAATGCGTGCTCCACAGGGTGCATTTCGTGGTAACTAACAAACACAGGGTTAATGCTGAGACTGTTCAACGCATACAGGATATCTCGACCATCCGAACACTGCGCCGCACTGAACTCGAGCAAGAGATCTCTCATCTCCCAAGCGCGGAACTCGAGGCTGTTCAAGGATTGTAGTGTTGCCAGGGCTTCCAGTCTCTTCAAAACCTCTCGGTCAGCTAGAGTAAGTTCCTTCTGGGAGGACGGCTGGTCATAAAGCTGGAGTTGAGCCTTTGTGGATTTCGCAAAATCTTGGAAGTCCACTGATGTGCCATCACCGTAGAGGATACGAGCTTCGCAGGCAAGGGCTACCTCCTGGATAATCCAGCGGCGGGAGAACCAGTCGCGCCTAATCACCTCTCTTGTGCGCTGAGCAAGACATGTGTCGCAGAATGACTGTTCGCCTTGAAGTATCCGACTAATACAGGATCTGCATCCTAATTGTCGTGTTGGACCATGCCGATCTCTGTAAAGACCTAGCCAAACGATGACACGAACGGCATCGGCGTATATCTGACCCATCTGTCTGACCTGATTTTCTTTTTCGCGTGTATCGATTTGGTTGATGCAGATGGAATCAATCCAAACGCATCGGGGTTTGGTCTGGTATCGGAGGACTCGCAACATCTTCGCAACATTACAGCGAACGCGCAGTGTACTTTGGCTGGCTCCGGAGTCGATAATGACACTCTCAGTTTTTGTATCTGTGCCCCATGCATACGATATAGCCTCGTAGCGAGGTAGGTCTGCCTTTCTCCACTTTCTGATGCGGTGTAGCTGGTCACACTTATGCGCTCGGAACTCTTGTTCAAGCATATTCACTTTTGCGCGTGCGTCTTCATGTTGTCGTTGTAATTCGGAATTTTTTTGCAGGGATTCGGATGCGGAAATCCCTTCACTTCCCAACTGTCCTAATGCACGTAGTATATCATGGTCTTCCCACTCTATGCTTATTCTCTCCAGGTCACGTTTAGCATCTTGTAGGGCGGAGTCAAGGTTGAAAACTCGTTTCATTCGTGAGGACAGTCTCATGTGGTGTGAGATACAGATTTGTATTGGGTCTTCATAATTTGAAGCTTGAAGAAGAGAGATAAGGCGAATGTCGCTTCGATGCGAGAGCTGTGTATACTCATAATCCAATAGTTCGTCCATTGTGGCATGGTATCTCGTCTCATCATTCGAGTTGATGCAACAACCTGTTGAGGTGAGATTTTCCCCGCAATGCTTGAAGGCTATGATTGCATGTGACCATTCGCTGCTCAGCTGAAGCTAAAAATAGAACCTACAGTTTCATTGATCTGTGTAATCATCAATAATGAGTTGAATCAGAGTTGAACCACACTGCGTTCGTTCTCGCACAATGGTGCACAAGTGATTTTCGTTTTGCGAGTGTTGAACACAAGAGTGTTTTCCAACAACATAGAAAGAAGTATGAGGCAATTTTCGTTCATCAAAAGAGCTGTACCAAAACTGCAAACGAGCGTGTGCGCAAAGTCTCAGGATGTGCGCTTGCTTCAAAGAAGCACACTGGTAGTAATTCCATACTAAAAGGTTTTGCTACAACATCATTCTTCTTGTACTAGCGTTAGGAGAGATACTGGAGGCTTTTAATTACAAGGCTGGTCGTTTAGTAAGACGTGCTATCGGTGGGCTTAGTATGTTCCTCGGAAAGGTGGATGGCTCAGATGTTGATCCATTTCAAGACGTTACACTTGTCTGTATTGAGGCATAATCCATCACTGGAGCCTGACACTTCAATCCGATATCATGAAAGTCATCATGAGATGTAACATGTAGCAACAAGCCATGGGAGCGTCTTGCTCGTAAGGCGCTATTCTCTTCCCGCCAGGTTTCAGGTTTGATAGATGTTTAAAGATCAACTTATAAGGTATCGACTACCTCACCGTCTTTGCGCCGATATAATTGATTTATTATGTTGGTGCAAGTTTTGGCTCTTGAGTTGCTTGTGTACCAAAATTGGGGAAAACATTAGACAGAATCTGCATGGAATGAGCAGAGAATGAGGATCAAAAATGGTTCATCTTGTGTGCTATCTGGCCGATGGCGTATCCATAGATTGATTCTTTTCTCGTTACGGTGACTTTCATATCGCTTTGACAATTCAAGGATCTTGTTCTATGCAGGCCATTACAAGTGGGTTGGACGGATCTGGGTACATTCCACTGGGTATAAGCGATAATTTCGGCACTGCATACCGTTTTGGCAAATGATTCGTCGAAGCTCCTATGAATTTCTTTGCAGACGCCCCACCCCTCTGAGCAATCGAGTAGTTGAAGCGGAAAGCCAGGACTATGATCGCTTTGGAAATTAGCCTCCACACCTGGTTGGCTTAGCTCTGGGTTATTGGCATGATCCTCCTCTTCTAACTCATAGTGGCCTAGACTATTACCCCTTCTTTATCAAAGCATGCTGCAACTTTGATATATGTCTCGTCATCCCTCAATTTATGCGGGTTTATAGCTTCTGGGCCAACAGCATGTCTCCAACCACTTAGATCTGCGTCCTCGGCAGCAAAAGCCTTTCCTTCCTCTCGCAAGTCTGTCGCTTCATAGTCAAACGCAATCGGGTTCGGCAAATCGATGTGTAACCAGTCCTGATTCGCTTCGTATAGCAATCGGCCAACCAAAACATCCTCGGCCTCGTCTGCGATCGGGTTGTCGGTGTGCAAGTTGGCGAGCAGAGACACCATATCAGACGTCATAGTGTAAAATTGGCCACCTGGAACGGTGTAGTTTGGCATGTGTATGGTACGTGCAATGATGGTTCGGGTGCCGTTTTGTAAGGGTAAAAGATAATTATGATAGAACGACTTTGCATCCAGAAATGAATCATCGTCGATCTTCGAGACAAAACTCCACTTCTTCGTCTGGAAGCCAGGTAGGACGCTGGTTTCCGTCTCCGTGTTCGTCTCCATCCTCGTCAGATACTTGAAGAACTCAATCGTCTTCACAGTGTTGGCAACATGGCTGTTCTCTTCTAGGTGTGAGAGCTGTATGATATCGCCGTACGTTTCGTTTTCAGCATCAACAAGTGCCTGCCATGTGGGGTTTGTGGATCGCGAAACGACGAATCGGGTCGTCCAAAGGCTAGGATCAGAAAATAATTTCTGCCATGTCTGGCGAATTATCATGCGGCGCTGAATGCCATGCGCAGGACTCATAGTCGCAATTAACCATTGTGGATGCTGAGCTTGTCGAGAAAACGGAATGGATATCTGGTGAGGAACTCCGTCGATCGCGACTAGGTAAAACAAAATTAGGGTAGAAAAAAGAGCAGCAATGGAAATGATGATGCCATGGCGACGTGAAATTCCAAGTTTCATCGTGCTCATGTACAGTCGACTAGAAGATGACCATGGCGAAGGAGGGTTAAGGGGAGTGAAGGGGAGAAACAAAGGACTGAGCCTCAGGTTGGGTCAGTATGGTATCGATTCTGAGCCACCGATCTCAATGACACAGGTCCGAAACATCCCCTGCAGGTTGCGTAGGCACTTTTAGTTTTTTCGATCCCGCGCACAGGCAAAACGAAAGGGGGTGGAAATTGGCATGTTCAGCTGGTGGCGTCGAGGAAATAATCTGGATCTCCTTGATCTCCAGCCTTAAACTCGGTTCGGAGCTTGGCAGGAGCTTAGTCCACGATAGGCGGCATCTCCAGCCCCACCTGGATTCTTTTGGTATGCCCCCGCCAGTCCCAACTTTTCTTCTCACCAACCGAACAAGTGCTGCCCACCGTTTCCGCTCCCCAGGTATTTTGATCGTGGATCCTTATGGGCGTAAGTCAGATCCCAGGTTATGTGGAGGTGCCCGACCATGGTCCCAGTGCCCATACCACTCAGATGGGCTGGCCCTGACTTTCGAGTTTGTGCCAGTTCAAACTGCCCCATAAGGTGAACATGTAAGTAATCTCTATGTTCCAACATGTACCATCACATTCGGTCATCTAACGGTGGAGTCGCATTTGTATAGCCCCAATCCACACCCTCCAATATAGCATGCCATGGAACCTGGGCTGCTACGATAGAAGCGTCCAACTTCGAGATGTTGCAGCAAAACCACACACCAAATTCAACAGCAGATCCAATACGATTATGATCAGCAAAAGGCGGCATATTTCGTGAATTCGAGGCGTGGTAAAAGGGTCTGGCGCTCCATCGTGAAGCTTGGCCTAGGTACACGCCTGGACAAAGCAAAGAACCTCCCGATTACGCCTGTGTCAGTGCTTCATTAGCGCAAAATTGAATCAATCCCGCGCAAAACTTGGGAAGCGGTCCAGTCACATTCCGTGGTTACCGAAGCCACCAAATGATCGGGCCAGCCATTTTTTGGCTAACAATAGGAGCATTCCTCTGCGCCTCGTCTGGATTCGATAATCCCCAATTTCTCAGCCAATGGCCATGCTCGGATATTTGTCCAGCCGTTCGCGCTCCACAACGAGCTCAACTAAAGTCCTTGAACAAGCTGGAACAGAAAAGTAAGGATGAAAATGGCTTAGTCGTCAACACCGATCCTCCATTTCTGTCAAGAGCTTAGCGGTCACGGCAAGGCCGACGCCCATGCTACCGATAAGCCTCCTAAGGGGTCGATATGATGACCTCCTAGTCCCCTCCAAGACCGATTATTTTCGAGCAGCGCCTTTCCTTTCGTTCACACATTCATTTCTTCATCATGTTGGTGGAACCAAAGATGCTACTGGGTGCTCAACGGCAATACCTTGTCGTCATCGCCCTATTTGTCGTATGGTCCACCATTTATTTTCAAGGGTCTGTCCGTCGGTCAAACGAGTTGGTAGCTTCGGAGAGTGTTACAAGGGTGTCTAATGCGTATAGTATCCCACCACAACTTTGATGGCTACATCTAACGCTGTTCAGGTCCTCAGAATCAACTACTGAGTCTCGCGAGTTTCATGAGACCCCCGAGTCGGCCGAGGCAGCTGAGCTGCGCAATGCGATCACCACCCTTTTCAAGACGATAAAGGTTGACCCAACCCAACACTACTATCGAGATTCCAAGGGAAAATACTTTTCCGGTGCATATGGGAACGAATCAACATGGCAAGAACCTCTGGGGAAAAAGCTACTCATTGTCGACATTGACACACGTGTTCCGACGGGCGACAACCAAATTTTGGATCCTGGTGGTAAATTGGATTGGGAGACTCTGCAGTCTAGCGGCACCGGGCTTGTATCGCATGCGATTGCGAACCACTACCTCTACGCCATGATTCACGGATACGAGTATAGGTATTACCAGGCGCTAAACATGCCTGATCACTACCCTACTTGGATCAGACCGCACGTGTTTAAGGAACTTCTTCCGGACTATCAATTCATTGTTGCAATGGACGCCGATGTCGTTGTCTCGCATCTGGAAGTTCCTCTCGAATGGATGTTCAATCGCTGGGGTATCGCAAAGCACACTTCTATGGCTCTACCCCATGATACTGAAGAGTTCAGGGATGGTGAGTTTCCACACGTATAACCTAGATATCCGTATTTGCTGACGCATGTTCGTTTCTAGGAAAGTCAATCAGCACCGATAGCAAAGGAGTTCCTGTCCTCAACGGAGGTTTCGTCATATCTCAAAACAACAATCTCACCTTTGAAATGCTCGAGGCATGGGGCAATTGCACAACTGAAGTACGGTACCCTGGATGTGCCCAGTGGAAGGGAGAGTGGAGTCATGAGCAGCGCGCCTTTTCGGAGTACATTCGGTACGACTTTGGCAAAACGCCCCAGACTATTGTCGGAATTCCGTGTGACGATGCCATGGGCTACCCCGATTTCAAGTCACAAAACGAGGCTTCCGGGAACATTGGAGTGTCAGACTGCAACGGCAATTTCATTCGACATTACACTTTGGGGAAGGACCAGGTCCATGCCGGCGGTACAGGGACTGTGGTACAAGCTCTGGCCGAGGTGATACAAAAAAGCCTCTTGGGCAGACAGGACGAGGTTGTCATAAAAGAGGTGGAGCCCATTAAAGTTGCGTGGGAAGACGAGACCCGGGCCAAACAGCCCTGGGAACAGGACGAGTTTGATGAAGATGACGAAATTAAGTCCAATTCGACGGAGATAATAACGGACGAGGAGCGAAGCGATGCAATTACATTAGAAGCATTGGTTTCGGAATGATTAAGTAATGTTCAATAGATTTTTTTTTTCGACCTTTGGGGAATTCCTAAGGTTATACATGCCGCTTTTGCCTATTGCTTTGATACTGATATTTGTGGCCGGCCTTGATTATGTTCTCTGTGCGTGAGAACACTGTCTTCTTATCCCACTGGCAAGATATCCATGGTCAGAGAGCAACAGTGGATATCACACAGGTTGTTGCTCATTGCACAGTTTTACTCGTATTCACGTAGATAGCACAGCATTTCAAACCCACTAGACTAAACCATCTCGGTGCTAAGCGGTAGGTGAAAGTAGACGCTGAAAAAGGCGATGAAGAGATGCTGCGACTCTGGTGCATGGGATGTGCGCGGTATCATGGCTATGGTAGCTTTTGCCCAGATGTCCATCACGGTCTTCCTTTCCTCGTACAGCCACATGATGATGGCCTATTTAGTAGCGTCTTCTCGCGGACATATCTGGCGGACTCATACAAGTGTTGAGGCCCTTCGGTCGCTTTCCCACCGAGGTCTGCCCCGCGCCACAGCGGCCGCTGTAGGGCAAAACCGCCGCCAATGACGCCAGCGGGGTATCTCGCTGTCGCCAATGTAAACAATTATCCCGCCATCTGCAGTTGAGGCCCGTATGCTGGGTGCTCCCTTGCTATTTGTGCCAGAGCACCCCACGCGATGGAATAATTTCTGCACGACATATGATGCCATTCGGCCGGCTGTGAGGGCTAAAGCGGTGTCGCGATGAATTACTTAAGACGGACCCTCCCACCTTCATGGCCTCGATCTTGCATCACCCGTAATTCTTTTCTTCCCTCCAACTTCGTCTACACATCTTTCAGAATGTCGTCCGGCAAGACCGTCACCCTCAACTCTGGCCACAAGATCCCGTATGTTGTTGTCCGCTGTCTACCAGGCACTACTCTACACACCAATTGGGAGTCTTTGCTAACGAGCTTCTTCTCTGCAGTCAATTGGGTTATGGCACCTGGCAGGCCGCTCCTGGTGAGGTTGGCAATGGCGTCTACGAAGCCCTGAAGATTGGATACCGACACCTTGTAAGTACAGCAAAAGGCTTTGAAACGCCGAATCCAGTCCCCCCAACTCTGCTGCGTGTGCATTGAGAGCGCGCCGTCACCGGAATTTCGGGGTTTTTGGTGACAACTGGCTAACATTTCTTTCTGCCGACAGGACCTCGCAAAGATGTACGTACACGAAACCCCCGCGCATCAGCCAGCCCTCGCGCTACTCTCCTTGTCTTGTGCAGGCGCACGAAGATGTCCGCAAAATACTGGTCAAAGGCTGGGACTAGGATGCCCCTCGGTGGGGAAGAGAAGCGACGTTGGAGCTATGGCCCTCTGCCCTCTCTGCCTCGACGCCATCACCCCCAAGAAGCTAGCTAACGAGTTTTTCCGCCAATTACAGCTACGAGAACCAGAAAGAGGTCGCCCAGGGCATCAAGCGTGCCTTTGCCGACATCCCAGGCCTCAAGCGTGAAGACATCTTCATCACATCCAAGCTTTGGAACACCCAGCACGACCCTGCCCACGTCGAGGCCGCCCTTGACGACACCTTGGCCGAGCTCGAGCTCGACTACCTCGACCTGTACCTCATTCACTGGCCCGTCAACTTTGGCCCCGGCAAGGACCCTCACTCGGATCTCTTCCCTGCCACGGCCGACCCCAACGAGGTCAATATTGACAACTCGATCCCCAACAGCGAGACATGGAAGGCCGTGAACAAGCTGCCCAAGAGCAAGGTCCGCTCCGTGGGTGTCTCCAACTTCACATACAAGACGCTGAAGGCGCTGGTGGAGAAGACCGACCTCGTGCCCGCCGTCAACCAGATTGAGCGTCATCCCATCCTCCCCAGCAAGGAGCTCGTCGCCTACGCCAAGGAGAAGAACATTCACATCACCGCCTACTCGGCCTTTGGCAACAACTTCTTTGACATTCCTCTTCTCATCACCCGCCCTGAAGTCAAGGCTATTGCCGAGAAGAAGGGTGCTACCCCTGCCCAAGTCATTCTGGCATGGAGCCAGGTCGGTGGCCATTCCGTCATTCCCAAGTCCGTCACCCCAGCCAGGATTGCCGAGAACTTCAAGGAGATTGAGCTGAGCGAGGACGAGATTGCCGCTATCCAGAAGTTCTCTGATGAGCACCAAGGCAGAAGACGATATAATGTCCCGTACACCGCGAGTAAGTCACTCTTCACGCATCAAGCTTTTCGATGAGGGCCATGACTAACCATTTCTTTAGACAAGCCACGCTGGAGCATCAACATCTTCGACGAGCCAGAGGAGCAGGAGGCCCCTAACAAGGTCGTACTATAGATCAAAAAGTCTCCGTAGTTTTATGAACATCAGTGCTTTGCTCATACATTTGATAAACGAATGCTTCTATTCAAAAGTGACACGAACTAGACTATTGGCATCAAATCAAAGAGAATTTCCGAAAGGTATCTTGTGTAACGAGCCTTTGCATATTGGATCTCCACCGCCAAGAGCGAGCGCTTTCTCCGCAGCACCGAGGAAGGAGCGCAAGCATGCCGAACCCAAAGACTTGATTGCCTCCGGCAATGATAAACCCATAAACATCTGACTAATCAAACACATGCATCCTAACATTTGCCTGCGTATTTGCACTTCTCACAGTCACCAGGATTGCGCAACTCGGGAATGACCGCAGTAATGGCACACCACCACGATGAATCCTTAATCGCGAACCCAGCCTGCCCAAACGAGTGCGAATTCAAGATATTGCGCTGGTTGTTGTTAAGCCCCTGAAACCAATCCACCAACGCACCTCGGAACCAGTGCCCGGCGTGGTTCTCCGGTGGCTCGTCGTTCGCCCTGGCATATCGGAAGCAATGCGTGCTCGCTCCGTCCTTGTGGTAGACAATCTTTGCATGTGATCCGCCATCGTGCCATCTCACATCGTTGTATCCGCGAGAGTCCCACTTGCTGTGGCATGACACACTGATGCGCTCGAACTTGTCGTTCTTGAACACAACGGCAATGTGCTCAATATCGTGTCTGTGGCTTGGAAGGTCGGCCTCAAAGTAGTAGTCGTAGATCTGGATGCACCATTTCACGTTGTTCTTCGTCTGGCAGTGTCCACGCACGTAGACATTCGTATTGCTCAACATCCAGCCCTGACGGCAATGCGAGCCGGCAGGATTCTGACCTTCGTTGACTGTCCCCGCGGCATTGATGACGGGCACGTGGTAGCAACTGTCCCTATCAAAGTCAAGAGAGGGCTGCCAGTTGATATGCTCAGGGCCAGCACGCTGAGGAAGAGCCTCGAGCCGTTGACGCTTGACGATGGAGTTTTGCGCGTCCGCGAGTGGAGGGTCCGAGGCTGCGGCAATCGAGATGCTAAGCCAGGTAACGAGGACGGTGGGAAAAGATATATTGAGCAGCATCTTGCAAACTAGGTTCGAGCCGTGGCAGAAGAAAACTTGAAACTGATACTGAGGTGCAATCCAGCTGTGTCTATGGGAGAAACAAGCCTTGGAGTTTTTGAATTTGTTTGCTGCTCTCCATAGTCTTGCAGGCTTCCTCTCTTATACATTGTGACCTATCACGCCTCCTCCATTTAACTTCCCAAAGAACATATCGTGTAACTGGCATTTAGGCGAGGGATACGGGTGTGTCATCACCCTAGAGTGAGACTCAAATTAAAAAAGTAAGATGCCAAGAGCTGAGGCGCAAGGTAGGCGAGTATCAAGTGTGACCAGACCCTATCGTCTCCCTAATCTACAACCTAAAGAGGGAATATCTGCAATCTACTGGTCCTATTATAACTTCGCGGTCATGCATTGATACGAGGACGGCGGTAAAACTTTGGCTCTCGGTGGTGTGTCCACGGTGGCTTTAGAAGCAGAGTCGCCGAAAGTGCACTCACGTGGCGGTGGTGTGGCGGAAGTGATCGAATATGGACTAGCCTCCGCGCTACGCTAACCCATATGAAGCTGTAAGAATCCAGGATTTGCAATTATGGTTTCTTATACAGAAACGTGAAGCGTGTCGCCATCGAAATGCTCCAGCAACATAGTCTCTCTATTCCAGTCTCATTCCATCTGCTTGCTGCTGTTCATTAAGAGCAACCGGGATGGAGGGCAGCTATGTTGCAAGTGAGGACACTCTTGGCATCTCTTCGTATTATCCTAGTCCCCTTTCTATTTTAACATGTGCTCAACGGAGGGTCTAGTTGACGGAAATAGTTAGTATAGTAACTCCGTGCTGGAGAATGGTTGTGATGGTATAGAAATACAGGGTACCAGCGGAGCAGCTCATATCAAAGAAAAGACAATTCCCTGCGGTGCTGGACGGTGATCGATCTGAGAAATGCAGCTGGAGCTAGAAGAGGGTACGGGAGCTTGAATGCAAAGAATAAATATGCTGTGTAGGTAGCGGAAATATAGTTCAATTTGCGCCTAGGGATTAGCGGAAGGCTTATGGCAGTAAGGCGAAGCAAGTCGAATTCTTTGGCTAAGGTACTAGAGGGTCATAGTGCCATTTCAAATGCGTCGTACGCATACTTAGTGTTGGTAGTGTTCGACCTTGTGCAGCGGTACAATGAAGTAGAACATTAGACAGATAAGAACTAGATTATGAGAGCTTGGCCAAGTAGAGGGTACATTTAGTAGCTTGATCAAACCCGAGATTGAGTTCTGGTATCAAAGAACGACACTAAGATATACCGCTTCCGTCTTCGAAGCTTGTATACAGTGTTGCAATAAGACCACACTCTGTTCCAGCACAACCAGACTCCGTAGTAGTATTCAACCTCAGTTTCGCGTGACCTGCCAGTCTTTAGATACGTGAATCGCGTCATGTGGTTGGTCTAGCGTCAGTTTCCTTTCAGAACTCTCGTCATCATGGGTGATTGTAACATTCATCTGATCTTTGTCGTCCTGATACATGTTAGCCAATGACTAGATTTCTTTATCACAATAGCAAGACGTACCAGTTCCATCCATTTCGTGTAGTGGCCTGGCCTCGCTTGATTTGACCCTAATTGCCCGGCTGCTGATGATTTTGCAGCACTCGGCCGTCCAGCGTTGCTCAAGGATGATGACTTATACTTTGCGCGCCATTGGAGGTAGAACGGTCGAAGCATGGGAATGTTGATGCAAAGACCCGCAAGCATAAGCTCAACGGTACAGAGCATGAAAGTCGTAAGCGATGTGCCTGTCAGATTACCAAGAAGGTCTAGATGGTCTATTAGCTACAAGCTTGTCTTCGCATGGAGGTGCGGAACATACCAATGGTATAAATCAGGACAAACCGCGCCACACTAATAACAACGCATGCCAGTCCTAACCCAAAACACGCCAGGACTGCAAACTTCTCCGTCTTTCGCATTTGTAGCCGCCATACACATCTCACCGGGAGTGCGACGATGAGCAAATCCGTGACCAGGTTCGAAATGATCAAGCATTTCAAGAGGAAAGACTCTTACCTGCAGCGTTCAGGCCAATGGTACTGGTTGACAGAACCTGCCAGACATCGTAAGTCGTGCATTTTCATATCCACTTCATTTCTTTCAACACTAACCAGCGCATTTATAGCTAATATGTCGTCAAGTGCCAGTCCTGGTCCACGAAGACGTCCTCGAAGGCGGAAGCCAACTACTGTTGCAAAGAGGAGCCACAACACAGACATTGCTATCAGTGAATCCCGGGCACTGCCCGTCATGGGCAATCCCTGCGTTTCCAGCACCATTTCGAATTAAAAAAGGGTGGAATTAAATCGTCCAAAGGGCAATGCAGGCGAATGTGAAGAGGAGAGCCGGAAACGCATAGATTTCGAAGTCGCACATACGAAGAAGCGGATAGAGAGGCGAGACAAGGCAAGGACTTAAAGCTCGAAGATTCTAACCGAGCTGACTCCTCCTAACGTCTTGAACCTGACTTCGACACCTATCCGTAGAACTATGGGGCTGTAGATGCATGCAAGGCCAAAACAGGTTCTCTTGAATGTAATCGGACACAAACCGAAACGCCGTCTCGCTGGACCATTGCCTCAAACGTACGATGCATAACGTATTTTTCCCATTCGATTCCACGTTTCAGCAATTCTTTACCAGTCGAGTAATGCGTGGCGTTGATCATAATGATGACTGCCTCACGCGAGGGGCACGGATGTAGCCTCCCGGTGGACCGTCCCTTTCCGCTGTCTCAAACGGCGGACATGGTTCCTGGAATTTGGTAGCAAAGATTGGCTCGACGAGTTTAACGGCACGGAAAATTCTTCAAAGATGATGAAAGAAGACAGGGAATGCAGACTAGAAGTGGGACCAAGCTAGCAAGACTATGCCCAAAATGCTGGGAAACCGGACGCACGTTCCAAGGCGGACTGCCGTGATCGACCTTGTCAACGACCATCATTGTCCAAATTCACATGTTCGGCTCCACACTGCGCGATATTTCTCTTTCTGTTTGGCCCGAAAAACTCGTCTATATCTACGTTGGGGGTATCTCTGCAGTTTGTCTACAGCCTGTGTAGTTCCTCAAAATGGACAACATCACTGCTTGTTGTACATAGAGCGTGCGAGTGGCATCTCCGGCAGCCAAAGTCCTGGAGATTGCGAAAGACCAGCTCCGAGGAGCGTTGAAACTGACTCTCGACGGCAATATGCCGTCCGCTATGGTAAAATCCGTGCTCCACTTTGGTCCACATGGGCAGTGTTCTATGCAGGAGGCGGCTGCGGCTAGCCGTTGTCTAAATCTTCAGGGAGCCAATTATGCCACCTGAATAACAGATTTGTTTGCTGCGAAAAGGGGTTTCTTAAGCGAGAAACGTGGTACATTTAGTGTCGAGAGTTTTGGGGTGGTAGCGTATATCAGCGGCCGAGAACAGAACAGGAGTGGCGTGCAAGAGTAAATCTGATTCATGATCAGAAGCACGTACGTATATACAGTACCCTGGCCCCGCTGTAACGTAAGTGTGCACTGTAACTCTTTCGTACTATTGTGCACTGTCGTAACGCACATTACCCGTATCATGGAGTCTCATTCAGGTGTGTTTTCTGGCCTCAAGTCGACCATCTCCATCTCTAGTATCATATGGCTTGTCACGGTATGGATTGGCTACAGAATTTCCATTGCGCTCTACAACATCTCGCCCTTCCACCCGCTCTCAAGATTCCCAGGGTCTAAGATTGCGGCCGCGAGCTATCTTTACGAGGCCTACTACGACTGGTGGTTGCTTGGGCGATATGGAAAGGTCATTGCACGCATGCACGAGAGGTATGGCCCAATCGTAAGGATCAATCCGGATGAACTGCATTGTTCCGACCCTGCCTTCACCGACGAGATCTATGCTGGTCCTGGACGCGTGCGCGACAAGTGGCAGCATCAGTTAAATACTGGTGGTGCCGGACCAGTGTCGGTAACAGGATTCTCGACCGTCAATCATGAGTTGCATCGAGCGCGTAAGGCGCCCTTGAGCAAGTTTTTCTCGCGCCAGCAGATGCTGAAGTTAGAGGGCGAGGTACACGACTTTGCGCAGATGACAGCAAACAAGATGCTCGCGTCTGCCGGTAAAGGCGCCTTTGACGTCAAAGAGGCATTCAACTGCTTCACTGCGGACGTCATTTCCCAGTACGCTTTCGGCGAGCCAATGGGCTTCGTTACTCAAGAAGGCTGGGAGCCCAACTTTGCGACCTGGGTCAAATCGTTCTTCAAGAGTGCATATATGATGAGGCATAACGCGCTTGGCAGAAAGATGGCGCAGGTCATGCCTTTCATGGCAGACTATCTCGGAGAAGACATCAAGGCTGTAATGAGAGTGATGAACGTCACCATCCCCCAATACATCGGAGCTGCCCTTAAAAATCCTGAGAATGGACGAGTGTTCGCAGAGATGATGAGCAACCCGAAGGCGCTGTCTGAGGAAGAGAAATACCGCTTCAATGGCGAAGGGTTCAACTTTCTGTTAGCAGGTACAGAGACTACTGCAGTAAGTGATTACGGCCAACAAGCTTCACAGATTTGTTCCTGACCACACAAACACTAGGCCATACTTACAGTTTTCACGTACTGGGTTCTCGCCAAACCTGCTATCTACGCACGTCTCATGTCCGATCTTTCCACCCTCGGACTCGACGCCCAGACCATGAAGTGGGTCGAGCTGGAAAAGTGCCCTTATTTCTGGGCCGTTCTACAAGAATGCCTGCGTATGATGCCTGGAGTCTCGCATAGGTCAGCTAGGATTGCTCGTGAGGAAGATCTACACTACCAGAGTGCCGATGGCAAGACAGAGTGGGTCATTCCTCGCGGCACACCCATTGGGATGACTTCCATGATCAATCATTGGAACAAAGACCTATTTCCAAGCCCTGACGAATTCATTCCTGAGAGATGGCTTCTTGCAGATGGGCAGCCAAACTACCCACTACAGAAGAAGTTGATTGCATTCGGAAAGGGAAGTCGCAGTTGTATAGGCGAGAAGTAAGTCATGGACGCCGCAGTACCCCCGATCGAAGCGAGATGCCAATGTGGATTCAAAGGATAGTCGAAGCTAACACGAGTCATAGTCTGGCCTATTGCGAACTCTATATCATGGCGGCACTTACGGCATTCTGCGTCATTCCAAGGTCAAAGCTTGTGGAGACGACCGTGGAAGATATATCCTACGACCATGATCTGATCGTGGTGCAGACGAAGAAGGGCTCCATTTCGGTTCGCATCGCTATTGACTAGAGTAGGAAGGTCACTAAGCAATACGCACCGAATGTCTTTTGGACGAAACTGTTTGACTTATAATAGAGATCTTAGAACTGGACATCGCTTAAGAGAGCTTAGGGCTTTGAGATACGCCCTATGGTAATCCCTCTACGACAGACGGCTTATATTTCACCATTTCCCGTTGTACTGATCACGCTTTGTTGACTCAAGGAATCATGGTATGCTGTTGGATCTTTTGCCAAGATCCAGTGGCACTGAAAATATCCTGGATCGGTGTTTGGAAACTCGTTTTTCATAGCAATACCATTTGAGTGTGAAGGCAGCGAATGTGCTGTCATCTGTCATGCAATCAGATGAGGGCAGATTATGAATGCTTAGTACCAAAATTTGGACCCGCTTGAGATGAAATATTATTAGTTAATGACAATAATATTCAGGAAAAGACTTTACAAATGCAATAATGTTAAAGTTGACCGTTCTTATATTATAGGAAATGTTTCCGGAACCGAATAGATGGAGGACGATGAGCAATATTCCTCTACCGTAGTCTCAAAAACACGAATGCTTTGCCGCGAAGATACGAAAGGCAGCGTCAAAAATCTCATCAAAAATTGCTACAAAAGATATATCTGCATGGAAACAAAAAGATAATGATAAGAGTGGGATGCAGGCAACCCGGCAATAGCGCGTTTAAGGCGATACCCCGCCTCGCCTCAACCTCGACGCAGATCGCGAGAAAGCTCCACTATCACGCCCTACGATAGTTGCAATTGTAAGCAAATGTCGATCGCGCGATCAATCTTGGAATCTTCAATCTAGTTGTGACTGAAGCTCTTAAAAGTCCCACTGCTGACTGGCTGCAACTAACATCTTGTGTATTTACACTTACGTTCAGATACAACTAGCTCAACTACACACCCAACAACTAGCACAATGGCTCCGTCCGCCATTCAGAGCGAGCCAGTCCGTATCTCACAGTCGAAGCAGCTCGTCCCCAGATCGCAAGATGACGAGACAAAAGAAAAGACACCGCTCCAGGCCATCTCGCAGGGCGTGTGCCTCCCTGGCATCCCCCTCTTCTCTTCCTTCGACAAGCATCGTGCCTGGATCCTCTCCCATATGGCGGGTGCCTTTCGCGTCTTCGCTCGCCATGGTTTGACAGAGGGCATGAGCGGTCACATTTCAGTGCGCGACCCAGAAAACCCGCATACCTTCTGGACAAACCCGCTCGGCAAGCATTTTGGACTGCTCAAGGCCTCCGATATGGTTCTTGTTGATTACGATGGCAAAGTTGTAGGAGGAAATACAAGCAGGCCAGCGAACGCGGCAGGCTTCTTGATACACTCCGCAGTGCACAAGGCTAGACCAGATGTCAATGCTGCTTGCCATTGTCACGGCAAGGCGGGCAAAGCCTGGAGTGCGTTTGCGCGGCCCCTGGAAATGATTAATCAGGATGTGTGCTATTTCTACGGCGATGCGCAGGCTGTCTACGAGGACTTTGGCGGAGTCGTTTTCAGTGAAGAAGAGGGGCAAAGATTGGCCGCCGCTCTTGGGCCACGCGGTAAAGGCATGGTGCTCAGGAATCATGGCTTGCTGGTAAGTGCGCCTTATACCAATTTAACACCCCCAATTAACACGGCACAGACTGTTGGAGGCACTGTTGACGAAGCCGCCTTCCTCTATACCCTCATGGAACGTTCTTGCGATGTTCAGCTCCAGGTTGAGGCCGCGGCTGCCAATGGCATCCCCAAAATTTATGTCGATGACGAAGCTGCTGCCTTCACCTTCAAGATGTCCAGTGATGCCGAGAGCCTCTACTGGGAATTTCAACCAGATCTCGAGTACGAGTATGAAATGAGTAATGGCGCATTCAAGCACGAAGACTGTGATTCCGTCATGTGGACAGGTCATCAATGAACGGACGCTCAAGCGCATTTATCGATGATGGAACAGGTCGAACAGCAGAATAGAGACAAATTAGTGAACTCCCATATTATCATTAAGGTTTTCTCGCTGCGACTGTAACCTGATTGAATGTGGCTACTCTCGCTTTCAGTTTCTGCTTCCCAAACGTTGCAGGAATTTGTCAAAGGGGCAGTTGACAGTCCGCCATATGTCTTTGCGCTCACTGCAACATGATATACGAGGCCAAACACACCTTGCATAAGAAATGGTGGCATATTGACATCCACTATCCTTATACACCTGCAGTAAAAATACCCATAACGAGACTTTATCCTGCCTTGAGATTCTGCTGGCCCACCCGATTTTCCCTCGGCTCTGCCACAAGGCTGTCGCCGAAGCGCATCCCCGACACTTTTCCTGCGAATCTGTCACTAAATGAATCCCTGTTTCTAACATTCTCCACTGTGGATCAAATGAACATCTCCTTTTGGCTCTCAAACGTGCCCAGTCTACCCCACGAGGGAAGTGGTGACCTTAAAGGGATGAAACTGCAGATATTATTGATACGCTTTGGATAAAATATTTTGAGCTGATGGTGTAGCACGTGCTGGTGTGAGCTGCATGTCATAAAATGAGGAGTACTTGAGACCCTTTCGGTCTCTTAGCAGCCATGCCATGACAAAAGGGCCTATGCCTATTCAAGGGTACGCTACGACAAGATTGCAACATCTCGCTCGATTATCCCAGAATTGTGAAGAGTTCCATTGACCAGGTCGCCCGGGTGTACCATGGCCCTTTTGAACCCCAGAACTATAGCCCTGGGTCACGCCCGGGGAAGCACCACCGTTATCAGTACCCTAACAGAATATTCCACACCAAGTGGAGAGCGATCAGGCAGTAGATCGAGTTTGGTGACGCGGATCATGGTTAGGCAGCTGGAAGAGCTCGACATCGAAGACGGAGGGCACTTGGCATTCTCAGGAAGGGCGTCAGTAACTGCCTTATCACAACCTATGCCGGTTCAATCGCGGCGGATACGTCATCTATTGACAGCACTGCTGGAGGATTGAGAGACACACACCGAGAATTATACGAGAAACATTAACCGGAAATTGAATGAGCGATAAAATGCTCGAATCGTGATAAGAATAGTGTTAGGAGTGTGGTGGGTGGCATATGAATGGGGTTACGGTTGCGACATTGGCCATTTTGTTGGAACACTTTGTGAAAGCATATGGGCATTGAGGCCTTCTCCAGCGGCGTTAATCAGTTGGTTGGGGTCAACCGTACCGTCCACCATATCGTACCATCGTACTCTGAATCCTTCTCGCTTTGCACGCACTACAATATAGTGTCCCACTTCCTAGCATGTAGGTTTTTGAGGACTTGATGGCGTGTTCCTCTCGTTTTTGAGCAGCCCCGCTTCACCTAGAATCTATAAACTAAGCCAGACTCTGTTATCTTTCGTTTTTTTCTCACATTTCAAACTTTCAACACTGTGGAAGCCTTCGATCGATTTCCTCCGTGCGCAATGGGGATCGGTCTGCCGCTTGTCGTGGCTTTGCGCGTCCATTTCCGCACTGCACGCACCCTGCTTCCCAACTCACCGTTGCTACAAAACCGCCGAAGCGTATTAGTGCCTCTGCCAAACCATTACACCCCACTGGATATTATTAGAGCATTCTGACTCCCACCGCCCAGCTTCAGTATGCGTACTTAGGACTGAGAATACTTGGCAGCTGTACATTGTCCACATTACCATTTTCCAAGACTCCAAGAGTTGCCTTTGAGAATATGCGGACCATAGCCTGCGTGGCAATCGGCCCATTTGTTTCAACGTGCAGCATGACAGCTGAAACATTCCTGGCGGTTGATATGCTTTCGAAGCGAACGTTAAAGGCCAATCTCGGCGATTGAGTACGCTATACGACCGGCCCTTCTCACTTTGACTGTTGCCTGGAGTCGTCCAGTGCGATCTATCTGCCATAAACAGCACAGAGATCAAAGATGCTGACAATCGTCGGAAGTCATGTATTCGAACATGGTTCACGCGCACCAAGAGTGAGATGTAGGAATGATCTATTGGTGTTCGTCCTCAGGGTCAGCCTCAATGCAATCGGATCAATTCCCTGCTCTTTGTTGTTTGATTAATTTTCCGCAAAGGGCCGACAGCAGCAACCACTGATTTCGGCCGCTGCGGCCGACAGGCGAAGTCAATGCAGCCACGCAGGCACATGGTGGCAGTGTGAAGTTTCGACGAGGTTCATCTGTTTCGGCCGCGCCAAGCGCCTCATCGAACCACTTCTTGCCAAGCTGACTGCGCGAACAGGGCATTACGCAGACGATCTCGCTCGGCCGGATACGAGGCATACATGTGCTCTGTGGGGAGTTTTCCCCAGGCGTCACATAGACAAGGGCTCTCTCGAAAGCCTGAAGTCGGCAAGAAAAGCGCATCGTTGCGCGTACAGAGTGGCTCCACCGCACAAGGAGAGAAACACAGCCCTTGGCAACGGTATTGGCGGTTATGCTCACATTGCGCAAGAAGAATAGATTTATTCGCACTGTGAGCTTGGCAGCTATCCTGGTATGGCGGGAAAAAAGGTGTCTATTCACTACGAGAGCTTGGCGATTCATCGTGACCATGGACCATGTCTGCACAGGGCCCATTGCGAATGACCATGACGGAGATCATCTCGCGAAATGTATAAAGCTGTTGCCGCTCAACTTGGTTGTTTGTCATCGCAGAAGCACTATTCACTCGTTCATCTACAACCTCACCAAGTATTCAGTATGCTCTTTCAGTCCCTCCTTCTTACCGCAACGCTTGTGCCCGCTGCATTCGGTTGCCCCGATCATTCCAACAACAAACGCTCGCATCTCGACCGCCGACAGGACATTACAGATCCAGGCGGAAACAGCAATGGAACTGTTGATTGGGCTTACGAAGCATCCTTTAATTGGGGGAAGATTCGTCCCGAATACGCTCTATGTCAGACTGGAACGCAACAATCGCCAATTGCACTGTCCCTAAACAATGGCCTCGCTCTTAATCATGTCCCCATTTTCAAATACAATGGCTCGATAGCTGGTAGCTGGTACAACTGGGGCTTTGGCCCTGCTTTTACGGTGGAGCACAATGGCGACTGGACCACACACCCCAGCTTCACATACGACAATGCTACAGTCTATTTGAAGGGATGGCACATTCACGCGCCAGGCGATCATTCTGTTGGTGGTGCCCGCAGCAAAGCCGAACTCCATCTCGTCCATGTCGATGCTGCGGGCCACGAAGCCGCCGTCATGGGTATCCGCATTGATCCTGGTAACTTCAACCATACTTTCTTTGAGCAGCTTCCACCCATGATTGGCTTCAACGACGCCGGTGTTGAGGTGCCAACCACAATGGATTTCACATCTGCACTTGAGAGCGTGCTCCATTTCCACGAGTTCTGGACGTATCAGGGAAGTTTGACTAGCCCACCATGCCACGAGGGCATAAGATGGTTCATTGCGCGCCAAATCTTGTATGTTGGCGTCGAGCAGATGCAGTCTATCCTTGGAGCGAGCTCATATTCTGCGAGGGCGGAGCAGGAGGTGTGGCAGCATCGGATCAACGAATAGGGAACCATGCAGGAAGTTTTTGTTTTGATTCGAATGTGGTATCTGTGCATGAGAGGTTAAATCCAAGTACTATTCCCTGTATATATATATTGTTTTGAGAATGTAGAATTTCAGTTTGCAAACATAGCATCAACGCAAAATACACAACAATGTTGCAGCTTTACGTCATGACCCCGCATTTCATTCTTGCAACGCAGTTATACCTTTCTCGTGAGTTCCAAACCCTTCAGGGACACATGCTCGAATCGGACTTCCCTTGACTATACTTTATTGAGCCATGGCGATCCCTGCGCCTACACAAGTCGCAACTAAAGACCTGTTCTTACTGAATGGCAGGACAATCCTAGGTACTGCAATCTTTGGACCTATTGACGACTGCTCTAAAAATAATACTAGTCTCCGGTGGAGCAGGGGCGGTTGGAACAACGGTTGGGAAGGCCATACTCGAGAACGGGGGAGATGTAGTCTTCCTCGATGTGGTACCATCCCCGAAGCCAGAAACTTGGGGTATTTCTCAGTCTTCTAGATTTTGTGTTGGACCAAATGTGGCTGACCAGGTTACTAGAGGCCATCAATGAATGTGCTCAAAGCCATAACGCAAATGCATTGTATAAACAATTAAATGTACAAGATGAAGCAAGTATCGCATCTGCGTTCGACAGTATCCGTCCGCTATTGCGCCACCCTATTCGAGGCCTGGTGTCCTGCGCTGCCATCTCTGGAGAAAGTGACGCTTGTAGCTATCCTCTGAATATATTTCGAAGAATCCTTGATGTAAATATTACAGGCACCTTCCTTATCGCTCGCTGTGTTGCGGAGGAGATGCACCGAGCGCAAGTGACAGGGAGCATAGTGCTGTTTGCAAGTATGAGCGGGCACGTCAGCAACAAAGGGATCAATACATCAGCATACAATGCATCGAAGGCTGCTGTGCATCAACTTGCAAGAAGCCTCGCACAAGAATGGGGACACCCGCAGAACACATTTCCTGGCAGCACAACAAGTGAAACAAATCCGAACCCTTCATTCGAGCGACGAACTGAGTATGCTCATCTCCACATGAAGTTTGTAGTATCTGCAGCTGACTTTGTGCAAAAACTTCAGGTATCCACCAATTAGAGTGAATACAATCAGTCCAGGGCACATCGACACGCCGCTCAGTGAGGCGGCACGAGAACGAGGTTTAACTGAGGAGTGGGCAAAGCAGAACATGCTCGGTCGTATCAGTCAGCCTGAGGAATTCAGGGCACCGGTTCTGTTCCTCTTGGGAGAGGGGAGTAGCTATATGACTGGAGCAGTAAGTGAACTCCGCTATACATTCGAATTTCCATCACTGGTCGATCCTGCTGGCCCTTTGTTGGCATGATGAATCGTCAATCTTAAAAGCCCATGGCCACGGTCAAATTCGGGAGGGAATAGTGGCTAACAAGGTTTTCTAGGATCTTCGAATTGACGGAGGGCATTGTGCGTGGTAAGGCGATTTGAAATGGGTTATATGGAGAGCTACCTACGCGTTTGGGGCCTTGAGTGACTTGGATTTTACTTCCTCCAATATCCCACAATTGAATGCAGCAAACTTCGATCTTATCATCAAGTAATTAGAATAGAGACTCAGATTCATAATGCCCCTGAATCAAGTCACTCAAAGCGTAGTGGGTGGTGATTCGTTCGCGTTTCTAGGCCGAGCATAAACTCCGACCATCCCAGTATATGCAAGGGACCAACCGCCATGGGTTCCCGTTCAACTGAGGTCATCGATTAACCTACTTCAGTTCAGTTTTTATGCTCTAATTAGATGAGACTAAAAAGCTTCATGCGGATCCACTGACCAAAGGTACACCCCAAATTTGTTCCTGAGTTGCACTTCTCGATACTCCACAACGTTCAGTAGAAGAAAAGAATTTCCAGGACATGACGCGGCACACACACGACTTGATTGTAAAACACTTGACCGAACTGGTACATTTGAATTAAATTACCAATATCGCAGTCATGCGTAGAGCGTGAGTGGCCGATGAGCTGATGCGTATATTGTTATGATGTCAAAAGACCCTCACCCTGTCAAGCATGTTGTACTGATAACATAGTTTGTGATTATGCATAACCTTGAATAAGCCTTTCCAAGAGGTTGCAGCGAAAAGACTGAGTTTGAGCATACCCCACCTTGCATGGGTGGAATCTTGTGGTCTCTGCAGATGTTCCTGAAAGATTACTGACACTTTCAGTATCTGGAAAGCCAATCAAATTGATAACGTTATAGTCTTGGTCAAAGACTTTGAGCCGTGTGGCCATGACATCTTTCAAACCCGTCAAAGGACGCGATTATACTTGCTGAGTGTGTCAATGACACATATTTCGCACAAGTGGCCATAATTTTTATCATGACATATCATCAGATGTACGCCATGGGAGACAGTGGCAGGGGAAGATGTTACTCTCGCTCTACTCTTGACCTCTTGAGTCCTTGGGTACTGCTTTTGATAGCTTTGATAAATCCTCTAGATGCATCTTTGACTTAGTATCTCTTCTGTATCACGAATAAAGAAGATGTACAGCAGCACACTGAACGATGTATATCTCTGCTCATGCCTAGAAATTCTAGTTAGCAGAGTGTTCGGTTGACTTTCATCTCAATGTGCTCGACTCGAATGCGAGAACAACTAATGAAGCTCTTAACACTACTTGTGACGGCAATGTAGGATTTGAAAGAACCGAAGTCGCCATTTTTCAAATCCACAAATCTCCATCAATTGCCCACTAGAATGCATATCGCTGTCAAACCATGTCGAAATGACGGCCGTGTGCGTACCTGACTTGGGATAGGGCAAGTTTACGCGATCATGCTTAATTAGCGGGAGGGTTGCATCGCCGGTGCTCACGCAGGTGCTGTCAACGCTTCAATCGCCGCGGCTCGCCCGCATGCCCACCATGTCTGCTTCGACAGACTCGAGCGCAACAGATGTCGACGCCAGTGCTGTTGCTGAAGCGCCCAAGATCGAGGCCCTGTTCCTGATCCGCTTCGACAAGAAGGTCGGGTATGTCATGCGACGGCACCACTCGCTGCCTGGAGACTGCAAATGAAGCTGCACGCTGACGCTGGAATGCAGCTATACAATCGCATGGAAGCGCTCAACGACCGACATTCCGCTGGAGAATGCTGTCGAGTTCAAATCGCTGCCCTCGGGCTTGCATGCTGTGCAATCTGACCTCGTCTACTTCACCCACGAGGGCTATGCTGGGCTGAGCGCATTCGCCAAGGGCGACGCAGGCGCAGAGGACCGCAATGCCAATTTCGTCGCCGTCGGCATACTGGTAAATAAGGAGGGGAGATTCGGCAGACTTGGAAGAGCATGGTTGCTCGCAGGGCGGCTCGAGAAGATGGCTGCAGCTCTTGCTGACGACTCCGACACGGTGACGCCGCTGGAAGAATTCTGGGCAGAGCAGACGCCAACCTTGCAGTCGAGACTTACAGGCGAAACGTCGCAGCATGGCGAGGCCAAGGGACACAGCCGGGCGCGCGCAATCTCGACAGCGAGCGCGGTCCTGCCGGTTGATGAGAGCCTACCCGACTATCACCCTGCTCTGTCTATACTGCAGTACATCGACGTGTTTGGACCTTTGGTATTCAGGCTACAGCAGGCAGCGCTATTGCGGAAACGGATCCTCTTTGTGGGCAGCCCGCCTGTCAGGGCTGCTTGCGAGTTTGGTATGCTCGACGACTGAAGAGGGGAAATACATACATACAGCTAATGCGACACAGTATATAACCTATCTGTTTTCTCCAGCATATCTCCTCGCGACGCCGAACTCCTCATCCCTGGTACTGAAGAACTGCTGCGCCTGCCCACCCTCTTCTCCATTGGCGTCCACGACATACCCTTCCTGGAAGACCTACGAAGCCCAAAGCACGGTGGACACACGCCAGGCGCCGAGCCGTTAGAGGGATGGGCCGCATGTACAACCGACGAGATCATAAGCACCAAGACGCAGCTGTACGACATCATTGTCGAGCTACCACCCACATACGACGCCCCTGCGCAGGCGCGACGCTGGCCGCGAATACGGACGAGCGATGGATGTCTGATCAAGGCGAGTCAACGGGACTTGGCGAGATACAAGCTGTTGCACAAGGAGCTGTTCAATCTTCGAAACAGGCCGCAATTGGCGCCCGACGCATACACGGATGACGAGAACGAAGAGGCCGCACCCTTACTATCGCGTGAGGAAGTCGATACGAAGCGCGCAGCCGACGATTTCAACGAAGCCTACGATGACGCTGTAGTGGAGCCCATGACGTGGTCACGGCTGGCATACCTGGGGTTCATGTGGTGGGCATCGGCTGGTGAAAGGGATGCATACACCACCGCAGAACGAGACACGGACCGCGAGCTTATTGGCGATCTTACCGAGTACTCGCAGTCTGTTGAGACAGCCATCATTGCCTACTTTCACCGGCAATCGTCGCTGCTCATACAAACAATATCACGGCTCATGGAGAGTGACAGAGAAGAAGAGAACGACGACGACGTCGATGGAGACACATTGATAATCGACCGAGACGACCTGTCGAGAATGGGCCTCGACACATGGTCAGAAGCCGATCGAGCGTTTGTCCAGGAGTTTGGCAGCCTGTACTTTGCACGCACCATTGGGGTCAAGGGAAGTGAGGTGGATTGCTGCGGGCTGAGGGTCCCGGTATTCTGAAAATGGACGTGGGGGTTATTAGTAGTAGTAGCAGCAGTAGTAGTAATCCAAGAGTAACCGGGCAGGAACCCGGCTTCTGCGTCAAAGGCCGAGCCTATGGTTTGTAAGACTTGACTGCATCTGACGGGCATTCAATTATCCGTGGTATTTTTACCCCACGGCCATGTGTGATGGCGGAGTCAACTTTGGTGTTTAGTGCCTGGGATATCTGCCAGCTCTGGCTACGGACAAACAATGGCCATGACAAAACCTGCCGGGAATTGTCGATCTTCCCAGCTTGGAGCTTCTGCCCACTGCTCAACTCGTAAACAATCAATTGAGAATTGTCCAATTCGCTGTGCCTGAATACCCGCTGCATGCCGAAGTCGGACGGCGTCGTTGTGCAGGCGTCTGCCCCGCATTCGTGAAAAAGCCATAGTCCGTGCCCCGCATCGTCATATGTCAGTCGTCCCATTCAGCGGGACGGCTTAAGTGCTTAGTCGTACCGAGCACAGAAACTTTTCAGAGGCTGTGAATCATAGCTGATAGAAGACTCATAGCTGGCTTTCTTTGCTTCTACTCCTTCCCCTGTGCCCGCCATAATTCGTCTCGATACCCAGCACAGCCAATTCCTACTGTAAAAAACCCACGCGACCAATCAGTGACAGAAAAATCCCAGGCAGGGTGACACTCAAGATGCCAATGCTCGCGGATCCGTCAAAGAAATACAAGGCGTTCAAGCCGCTGAACCTACAAGATCGCTCATGGCCGAGCAAGACCCTTGAGAAGCCGCCGCGCTGGCTGTCGACCGACTTGCGCGATGGAAACCAGAGTCTTGTCGATCCCATGGTGAGCGCAAGGCCCAGACGATGAATTGCGCGTGCATGCACTGACCTGTGCCATCTAGGACGGCGCGCAAAAATGGGATTACTTCAACATGCTGGTCAAGCTGGGTTACAAGGAAATCGAAGTCTCTTTCCCCTCGGCCTCGCAGACAGACTTCGACTTCACGCAACGCCTCATTCAGACACCAGGCATAGTCCCTGACGATGTCTGGGTCCAGGTTCTCTCGCCATGCCGCAAAGAACTCATCCGACGCACCGTCGACTCCCTAAAAGGCGCCCGGAAAGCCATCCTACATCTCTATCTCGCCACAAGCCCGTGTTTCCAGCAGATTGTCTTCAACATGAACGACGAGGAGACTGTCGCCCTGGCGGTTGAATGCACAAAGTACGCAAGATCGATAACAAAGGACGATCCCGCAACGACAGGCACAGAATGGGCTTACGAGTTCTCACCTGAGACATTCTCAGACTCATCACCAGAGTTTGTCATTCGCGTCTGCGAGGCAGTCAAGGCTGCATGGGAGCCGACTGTCGAGAACCCACTCATCTTCAATCTGCCTGCTACCGTCGAGGTATCAACCCCTAACGTGTATGCCGATCAGATTGAGTACTTTTGCAAGAACATCTCCGAGAGGGAAAAGGTCTGCGTGTCTCTCCACCCACACAACGACCGCGGGTGCGCAGTAGCAGCAGCAGAACTGGCACAGATGGCGGGCGCAGACCGTGTAGAGGGCACGCTGTTTGGCAATGGAGAGCGTACAGGAAATGTGGACCTTGTAACCCTGGGCCTGAATCTGTACACTCAAGGCATACATCCTGGTATCAACTTCTCCGACCTGAAGTCGATCATCGACATGGTTGAAACCTGCAACAAGATCCCAGTACACCCGCGCGCACCCTATGGAGGACAGCTCGTCGTATGTGCATTCAGCGGCTCGCATCAAGACGCTATCAAGAAAGGCTTTGCGAAACGGAAGCGGGAGGGCGCCACGAACGAAACCCCCTGGCAGATTCCCTACCTGCCTCTCGATCCGCAAGATATTGGCCGCACGTACGAAGCCATTATTCGCGTCAATTCACAAAGTGGAAAGGGCGGCGTGGCCTGGATCATCCAGCGCCAGCTCGAGCTCGACCTTCCTCGTGGTCTGCAAATCGCCTTCTCCAAGATTGTGCAAAAGGAAACGGATATGCTGGGCCGCGAACTCCTCCCCACTGAAATCACACAGCTGTTTGAAGAAGCATATCATCTCAAGCGCAATCCTCGCTTTTCTCTTGTCGACTACGAAATCACAGCCGACCGCTCGGCAACACCGGCCGCAGCACAGGAGGGACGAACTGTCAGCAGCCGTAATCTTCGCCGTCTGTTCAAGGGTGTCATTGAGATCGACGGCCAAGAGCATGAGATTAGGGGATCTGGCAATGGTGCTCTTTCATCTCTGGCTGATGCACTGAGGGGGCTTGGTATTGAATTGGATGTCGTGGACTACAACGAGCACACAATTGGTACGAGTAAGGATGCAAAGGCGGCCACGTATATAGGATGTACGGCGGCGCAGAGCACACAAAAGGTTTGGGGTGTGGGAATTCACCAGGATGTTGTCCAGGCGTCTCTCATTGCGCTGTTGAGTGCTGCTTCTTCTGTAAGTTTCATTGCTGCTCGAACTCAAGAGAACCAGAGGCTAACGATGCGTAGTTCCTATCGTCAAGACCTTCAACACCAATTCCTTTCCGCCCCAAGCGGTCAAATACTCACGATATCCCAAGCCCACAATCAAGTCCCAGAATACAAGAACAGAAGCGTAGCACATTAGTTGACAAATTGGAAGCCGCCGTCAATGGCGAACATGCGGACGTCAAGAGCGCGGGTGTCTAAGCCACGGGTGGCTAATCATGTGCTGTGATTGTTTTTCTTTTTCATTTCCAAGAGCATCTCAGATTGGAATTGCATTTGGAATATTCGCATTACGCATTGGGTTTGGTTTGCTTGGGACTTTGGGGTTTAAAAGTGAATATAGGATGTATTGTAATTCATAACCTATATTATCACAAAGCTCACATATCATCGCTATACAACTGCACTCAGCCCCACGATCAGTCACGTTGAGGGCATCTTTGCACTACATTCAGCGTCTTGTCACTCAGCCCTCGCTCCTTCCGACATCGGCAAAGTTCCTCGAAAACTACGGTTAGCAGCGGCTTCTCCAACAGTGGGTCTTTGTGGCGTGCGTTCTTCCTCAAGTTACACATGTATATACACCCATCACAGTTTCCACTACACCAAACCTAGTCATTTACACTTTGCAAGATGCCTGTAAACAGCGCAGACAACACGCCACCGGCACCAGCATACTTCCCCACTTCAGCAGATTCACCACTGCATCCGCCAAAGGAACTTTACGAGCGATTGAGAGGATTGTCAAAACACCAATTGACCAAAAAGGAAGAGTTTGTAATCCCTCCACGGAGTGGGAAAGCGTGGAAAGTCGGAAAGGGAGAGATACTGCGCCTCAGTACACCTGAGGGGCCTCAAGTCGGGGACTTGAATATCTGGAATGCGCAGGATCCGCGGGAACGTTTCTGGGCTGCTCGAACTCGCCAGTTGCAGGGGAGCCATATGATTGAAGGAGATAGATTATGGAGTAACTTACCGTTTATGAGGCCGCTTTGCGGAATCATTAGAGATGGATGTGAGATCAAAGATGGCCCTGGCAATGGCAAGAATGGCGGGAGAGAAGAGAAGCGGGATGAGAGGGGGGGCGTGACAAAGTGGGGAGGAAGATGTCATGATTTGTTAGGGACGCGGTGTGATCCTTATGGTAAGTCTTGCCATGGTCGTTATCAAAAAGCAGGATGGCTAAGCAGGAAACAAAGTATCCAACATGCTCACTGGCGCGTCGTACGACTACCACTGCCATTCCAACCTCGTCCGCGCCGTGCTGCCATTCGGCCTCACAGAATACGACGTCCACGACGTACTAAACGTATTCCAAGTAACCGGCCTCGACCCCCAGGGACGGTACTTCATGGAAGCCAGCCCCGCGACCAAGGAAAGTTTTGTAGACTTCTTCGCAGAGCAGGATCTCTTGTGCGCACTTAGCACTTGCCCCGGCGGCGATTTGAGTGCCTGGGGCTGGCATCAGGCAGACGAAGATGCTGCGCAGGGAGAAGAGAAGGACATGAAGAGTACTTGCCGCCCTATCAAGGTCGAGGTCTGGCAGATTAATCAAGATGTAAGGGAAGAAGTGCTGAAGGGGTGGAAGAGTCCAGAGAGGAGTGCATACAGAGGTGTTCACGGAATGCAGATCCCTGAGGGTGAGAGGTAGACGATTTAGTAGTATGGCATGCCTTCCAAAAAGTCTCGACTACGTGCACGACACAATAGGTCAATATGGATGATTCCTCGATTCAGTTTATGCGTTTAGTGATCTGCTAATTCGCATTTGTGAGCTTGGTACCCCTCCCAGTTAGCGTAGGATTCCAGCCTCGGTACAATATCTCCAAGTCAGCGCCGAGGTTGCAACAAGAGCAACAAAAGTATCAACCTCCCTTCACGCTCGAAATATACTAGTCCACTCTGTCCTTGGGCATTTCATACTGGCCGCTATACAGCCAATTGATAAGACGAGTTCATCAGGGTCACAATGGCTTCCGCAGAATCAGATGTCAAACTACAGGACTTTGCCAACATCTTCAGCTTGAAGGGCAAAGTCGCCGTTGTGAGCGGTGGATCGAGAGGATTGGGTCTGCATGCAGCGTCAGGGTACGTAAAGATGAAGCAAACATGTGCATCCTTCATTATTGACAATGCTGCAGACTTCTCCAGGCAGGCTGCTCCAAGGTGTTCATCACCAGCCGCAAAGCCAGCGCGTGCGAAGAAGCCGTTGCAGCTCTGAACGCGCTCCAGAACAAACAGCCAGGCGCAAAAGCGTACTCTGTGCCCGCGGATAGCTCCAAGCTATCTGAGATTGAGCGACTCGTCAAGGAAGTCGAGAAGCACACTGATCACGTGGACATTCTCTTTGCGAACGCTGGTGCAACATGGGGCTCTGAATTTGACAAGGTCGACGAGAAGAATGGATGGGATAAGGTTATGGATCTTAACGTCAAGGGTGTCTTTTTCACGATTCAAAAGTATGTCTCTCGTGGTGCACTTTGAGGCTTCTCAAGCTAAATCAAAAACCATAGATTCGCACCTCTCCTGGAGAAGGCGGGTTCAGTGGAAGATCCCTCCCGCGTCATTGTAACGGGCAGCGTAGCAGGTATTGGAACTGGCTCTCTCGGCGAGTCTGGGGCCTACTCGTACGCTGCTTCCAAGGCCGCCGTGCTGCATCTCGCACGCAATCTCGCCATTGAGTTGGGACCTCGTCACATTCTCGTCAACAGCATTGCGCCAGGTTTCTTCATGTCGAAGATGGCCGCCGTCCTGATGGAGAGGAGTGGTGGTGCAGATGCATTGAACAAGAGCAATCCCAATGGACGCGTGGGCAAGCCAGAGGATATTGCTGCTGCGGTTGTGTACCTGAGCTCGAGAGCTGGAGGGCATGTCAACGGGGATACGCTGGTTCTTGATGGAGGCAAGATCTGGGGCAGTAATCGCCTGGTGAGGCTTTGAAGGGGTAGAGGGAGGGGTTAGAAGACAGACGCTGTAGTCACAAAAGACGCGTATGATACGATACACCAAGGGATGAATAGCATTGTCGCCATTGCGGCCTTGACACAACACACGATACAACACAGTGTCGTGCGATTCGATTTGTAAGGGATTTGTAAAAGGAACCCGACATTTTCCAAGTGAGATGTGACAACCTTGTATGCGCAGATATACTAGTCTTGGGACCAACCACTGGCAGTGTCGAACGGCAGTGATCTAACCTTGCAACTCCGAGTCAGTCGTGTGTAGCTCCCAATTGTCCACCTTCGTTGTTTGCACTGGATACAGTGTTTCTTCACGTCTAAAGCGACAGCTGTAGAAGTCGAGTTAAGGTTGTCGGGTCTCCGTCCACCGCCATGCCGGTATCTATAATAGGAGAGTGCAACGCCCGATTTGTGAGACATGTCTCTCCCTGTAGAGCTCACGAGCGGGATTCAGGGATCTGGGCAGAGGGCGTGTTACAGGCTATACCGGGATGGCAGCCGACTTCGGTGTCTGTTTCATCGGGGGCAGCCGAAAGGCACATTGGGCTGGCATGCTCCGAGCACCATCATCTCTGCGTCTTGGAAGAGCCGGGTGGTCAGAGAATGATCGTCGCCATGCGCTGTTTCAGGCTCTCAACGGGCGGCCATCGCTAGGCCTGGCCCTGCCGGATGGGGGCCGCCGCGTGTGCCGAGATTGCCACTGAGCGTCGCGACGACTGCAGTTTTTTGCGCCCATATCCATCTGTCCGCCCGTGCCATGGCCGCTGCTCGCACTGTCAAGCTTCTGACGGGAGGCTGTGCAGGGCCTTTGTCTGGCAGCAAAATGTGTCGATCTTGGTTGGGTGGCCGCGGGCGAGGCGAGAGATCTTCGGAGGAATATTAGCCTGCGGCCTCCAACGGCGTCTTATCGGAGAGCCGATCACGCGCCCCTGCCAGCCACAGCGCTCAGCACCGGGTTTGCCAAGCCGTTTTGCAGCCCGCCCAATGCCCTTGCTCCCTCCGTTGGGTGGTGCATGGCGGGCGGCGTCGATTCGACATTTTTCCAGGACCACAGTTTTTTTTTGCTACACCATTGTCTTTTCTTGTCTATCGGCTTTCTTCCTGACGCGGAAGCTGCCGACCCGCTCAGGGGCCACGCAATCATGAGCGATCCGACATGCAGATCTCTTCACGTGGATGCCTCAATCTCTCCAGGCCACACGCGCCCCATGCCATGCAGAGTAGAGAGGTACAGCGTCGAATCAATTATCGATGGCCGCCATCGGATGCCACCAGTGCGGCCTTGTCGTCCAGGCGGACATGGGCGACGAGGCACAAGGCACGATGTGCTCAACTCAATCGTCCCCATCGAACAAGCCACGCCAAAACGTTGAACATGTCAGGCCATGCACCTAAAACGACGTCGTGTCTGCGTGCAACCAGCAGATCGATATCTCTCATCCGACGCCCAAGAGTCGTGCTCGCTCGTGCGCGCATGGTGCCAGCGTTGTATCCTGCCGCGTGTGTGGAAGGCATGGTAATGTGCCTGAGACGTCCGGCGAAAGCCTCAAAAGGCACGAGATCCGCACGCTTGCTACTCGGCAGCTGTCAGTGCCAGTGGCAAAGGGCTAGCATCGCGGTCTAGACGGCGGTCCGGCAGTTGGCACCTGTTTCGATGCCACACCAACCAGGTTTTTGGTCGCCTCGCACCGGGATCTGGTTTCCCATGTGCGGCTGGGGGGCTTGATGGTTGTATTGATGCCAAGGACGAGAACCGCCAGAACTGGCCTACCGTGGTACAGGCTAGAAAGTCGCTGGATGTTCGATGTTCGATGTTCTTTGAGCCCTGTGGGTCCATCCGGGACGGGTGCGGACACGCGCTGCAACGTGGGGTAACACGTTTTCTCCCAGGCGGGTGCCACACAGGTTGACGGCTCGCGCAGGGATGGTGCGTTTGCTGCACTGCTGGCGAGCTGAACAGCGTCTGGGACGGCGTGCTGGTCCACCAACGGTTGGCTGAAGCCTTTGCTAAACCCTCCTGACGGAGATGAGGCAGGCTTCCATCTGTCTGGTGAAATTTGACTTGGCTCCAACTGACATGCCGCTGTCCTCCCATGCATGCCCCAAAACTGGCCAACAAATCGGAACATGCACGGTAACTGGAACGGCTGTGGCTCGCCGCATGCCGAAAATTTGCTCCTGCAAGTTGAGCTTTTCATAGCTCCCATAGGTCGGCCACATGCAGCTTCGGTAGTGGTCCACTACAATGGATCAGCCTGCCCTTGCTGGTGGACATGCTACATCCGCCTTGCGCCTCGCCCGCCGTCGTCTCATCCAGCCCCTCCCCCCCCCCCCCCGACCAGTTCAACCGAGAAGAAACCTCGTGCTGCAGGCTCCCAGCCGTGTGTGCTCTCGCCATGGCGCAGGCGTTAGCGAAGAGGCATCCTGTATGCAGCCTCCCCCTTACGGCTGCTTGTTGCCGCATTGGTCTCGCGTTGACAGTTTGGGAGGAGACGTGTGACCGTATTCCGCAATCAGGCAACGAAATAGATCAACCTCAAATCCAAGTCACGTCGTAAGATCCCAGCACGACTGGCTTCCATCAGGGACTCTAGAACTAGCCGCCCGGATCTACATCCGACGCAACTACGGAGCCATGACGCCGCTATTGGGCAGGCGAGTAGAGACCATCGCTTCGCGCGTTTCCACAGACGTTAAGGTATCGTTGCCCGTACGTACGACGGACCATTGGGCAGATCTCACGAAGCACAAGCTCCCTTTTGTGCATGACATCTGACGGCCCAGCCGTTTTGACGGAGGCGAAATTACCTTCTAGGCACTTTTGGCCTGCCCGACTCGCAGTAAGCTTTCCTATCCTCGGGACTATCGGTATGTCAAATGCATGAGTACCACCCTTCTGCTGTTCAACAAACCTCTCTAAGCCCTCTTATGCTCGGTACGTCGGGTACTATGACCAGGTCTCTCATGTCCCCCTCTAGCCCACCATCCATTACAAGGTAAAAACGTTCCGCGGGGAATACGCAGGCCAATCCCCTGCACTCTACATTGCACTCACCCGGTATCGAAAGTTGGAGTGGCGACTAGACCCTGTTCTTGAATCTTCTCACCAAGGTTCGCCGGCCATTACTCAAACTGTAGTCGGCATTCGAGCTGATCACCGCCACAGCGTCAATCTCTTTGGGATCTGCTCCACACAGCAACCCTGAACTGGGTGTGATCCCCTCCAGTGGCTGCTCGTTGAACTCTGCCCGCTTTTGTTGCGTTCACTGCACCCCTTGTTGTCCTCCAAATATACTACCTTCATCCAAGCGCGGAGAATTAGCCACCGTACATATTAGGCCCTTCTGCAAACTCTTTCTGGGGTTCAAGAAACTGGGTGTGTTGGTCGTCATCTTACGCTTGGGCTCCTCTGGTCAGACCCGGGCGCTTGCCTGGCAAGACTTACTCAAGCGACACGGAGCACCCGATCTCTGCACTTCCAGCTCTGATACCCGAGTCACTCGACATCCCGTTCTTGGGCCACTTGCATGTACGGGTACTCCACTTCAGCTGGTAGGCCCGTTAGTCATCCTAATCGTCCTCGCTCTAGCTCCTTTCCCTTCAAGCGAAGCAACGGTATGTGCTAAACGATCCGCCTTTATTGGTCCCTCACACACAACCGGTGCCACGAGCTATTCGACTCGTTGGTGACCCCGAACCGTAGCGTGCTCGGTTGCTGCCGACACTACCTGCTGTTTCCTACCGCTCCTCCTATTCTGTCGCAACCGCCTTTCACCCTCGCATGGTCAATAGAAACTTGTCTTCAGGTCAACGCTATCCGGATTCTTCTTCGCAACCATGCGCACATCTCCTCCAGGATCGAGTGGGGGTTCTCCACATACCATGGTACCGCCACCGAACCCATTCGCGATAGCTCCGTCAGCAGCTCGCACGGCTACGCTCACTGCTCCCAGCCTGCCACAGTTGGGATCCAGATCACCAGGATACTCTTCTAATTCATATAGCCATTCAACTTCACCAAGTACTGCTTCAGGAAGCCTACCTGAGATGCAGAACCATGACAGTCCAAGCCTGATTATTTCTCCAACTCAAATATCGTCCGCGAATTTGAACGCGCAAAAACGTGCCTACAGGCAACGAAGGAAAGACCCCTCATGCGATGCTTGCAGAGAGCGCAAAGTCAAGGTAAGTCAAGTCTAGAGTGGTGCCCAAAGCAGAGAGGAACATCGATGTGGGGTTGGATAGAACTCCGTCTTTAGAACGGATTGGTCCGTAGAGGACAGATGGAACTTACGTCTACTAGACAGTGGCAATGACCTTGCCAGGAACATCTTTTGGTAGAGCACATGGCCAGTGTTCACCGTAGTCTTAGCTGGCAGTCTGTTCGCTTTGACCGTACCCAACTGCATACCAACCTCACTTTGCCACTTCTGTGTGAGGGCACGGATTCCTCGTCATATACTGCGAGTTTCTTTTGTAGTTTGCCACCTTTACTGACCAAGGCTACAGTGTGATGCTACAGAGACTTCAGCTTGCTCAGAATGTTCGAGTCGCAACCACAAGTGCCAGTTCACCAAGGAAACCAACCGTCGTATGTCGTCTATCAAGTATGTTAGCTTCTTTAATTCAAGAAGGCGAGCACTTATCATTGTACAGACAGGTTCAAGATCTCCAAAGTCAAATTGCCGAGTTGACACAGATGAACACTCAACTGCGAACAAAAACTTCAGAGTACGAGCCCTTGGACAATGATCGAACGGAAATGAAACGTCGACATTCGGAAACTCTTGCTGGAACTGTGGCAGTGCCTCATCGCGTGTCGGTGCCCGTTATGAACTCGTTTGAACATGTTCGCAAAAACATCCGGGAGTACAGTCGAGGAGTATTCAGCACACCTCATCAATATCAGAGCATACCTATTGAACCAGTTCCAGGGTTGCCTGAGGTACCACTGCGAGCGGATTACGCACAGCTCTCTCGATACTACCTTGACTCTGTCCATGCTTGGTATCCCGTCGTACATTGGCCAACGTTCCAACATGAAGTTGATGAAGTCTATACATCCAGGAGCTTTGAAGGGGCATCACATGAGTGGATCGGGCTGTTCTTCGCGGTATTGGCATGTGGCAGTTTGCAGGCTGTGAATACTCCCCATAGCCCTCCCAATACTGCACCAAAGGGGCAAGCATTCGCCGACATCGCAACTCAGGCTCTGACGCCGTGGTCACACGAGTTTACAATAAGGCATGCACAAGCAGCATTTCTAATGAGCGTGTTTGCGGCAGAGAGTAACAAAAGGTCCCTTGGTTCAATGTGGCTTGCGTCTGCCGCCAGAATAGCCCAGGAGTTACAGATAAGCCCAGAAGTGGACTGCTGGTCCGCCGTCGATGGCGAAGTTAGGAGGAGACTGTGGTGGGCAATCTACGTGCGCGATAGGTAATACTTTGTTTACAATCTGCTAATGAACTTACTGACTTTTGGTGCAGGACAGTATCTTTGGAAACGAACAGATCGATGATAATTCATGAGGACGACTGCGAAATGTCACTTCCTGCCCCAGTCGAAGATCGCTATATTCAACCTCAGGGCTTTTTTCGTTCTCAAGCCAATGCAGAACCGTTCACTGGTTTTGTTGCCACCATTCATACCACAAGGCTATATGCGGAACTTTTTCAGGCTCTCAAGTCTAGTGTAATACTTCCTCATGTAGTTCAAGCATTTGAAGGACAGTTCCGCATGAAACAGTCATTACTTCCGGATTCGTATCAGCTGGACTCTATTGCTTCTCTCGAAGCTGCAGCATTACCCACGATCATAACATTACTCTCTGGCCGATTTTACCTTTACAGGCGCAATATCACGCCAGTCTGTCGCCCCGCGGAACGATCTGATGCACTAGGTAGATGTACTGTGATTGCCCAGGAGACTGCAAAGTACATTTCGAGAATTCTGCACAATCCGCCCAAATCCGAGTCTGAGAAGAGCTGGCATGCAAGAGTGACGCCAATCGCAAGCAATATGGTATGCCTGCACCTGTGGCGAAGCGTTCTTGTTCTTTGCTTCTCTGGCGATTATGATGCAGCACTGATGTGCCTGCACCTCATGACCGCCATTGGGACCACGAGACAGATCAACGCTGCGTGTGGTAGGAATATTGTGTTCTTCTTGGAACATTTGGGAGAACGCGTTCGAAGTGGTCGTGGTAGCCTCCAACAGTTGGAACACGATGAAGAGATGATGGCATACGTTAGTGGTGATGCTCAAGGGAGCTTGGAACATTCATGGGTCTGGGCAGGCATGGATTTGAGTTCTTCAAAATCGCCACAGGTATCCCCACGCACCGTCACTCGGCCTCAAAGTTTTGATGAGCCAATGCGCGATGCGCTGCCTCTACGAGTAGCGTCTAGCTCACCAGAGCACAGCAGTACGGATTGGGACGACTGGGGAAGAATCGAACACATGATACGCCAACTAATAAAAGAACACCGACCAAGAACCGCACAGCCGCCGACCTACTATCCCCCGCCGCACAATCCATTGAAGAGGGTTCAGCTAGCACCCGAGATCCGTTCTCCGCCAAAGCCCGCGCCAACCGCGAGTCCAGCACAGTCCAGCACAAGTCGGATCAGCATCGCAAACATCATATGATGTGAGGGAGGGTAGGGGTAATATCCGGGCATATTCTAGCACATACGGACCCGATCAAAAATGTACCAGGCGAATGAATTGACGAGGAAAACATACGAGGGACATGTCGCTTTGGAAATGCCGCCGCCAGCTTCCAGCACGCGGCAGCGACGTCATCTCGCAATACCGGTATTGGTACTGGAGCGCTGCAAGATCAAGAATTGACAAGTTGCACACTTTGAATTGGTTCGGCAGCATGGGTATAGTCAAAATGGTTATCAAGTGGGTCCTGAGCATTTCGAGCGAGGCGTACTTGTGGAGTTGTGGAGATGAGACTTGATTTTACTGTTTCATCGCGTATCGTACTTCGCTGTTTCCCAAGTATGTGGTGGCACTTTGCAGCAGGGATTTCCTCCCATTGGTGTACTTGGAAATGGTCGCATTCTTGCTGATCTTTTGTTTGCATGAGCTACGAGAACACGAGGCGGGATAATGTGATGGGCACAAACTTTGTACGAGAAAGGAATACCCTAATACACGCATGACTAGCATTAATCTCCTGCAGTCCTCATCATACACGCGTAGCCACGTATCGCTAGGACCAAGCTCGTATATTTCAATATGCTTACAACAAAGGCTTACGTCGCAGCAAAAGTGAGCTGATGAGCGCCTCAAGCGATGGCTTCGTTCCGGATCGTAGTCCCGCAGCTTTGGGTTCACGCCACAATCGTGCCCGCAGCCCTATCTTTCAGCTCAGATGAATATTGTCCAATCAGTTCTCATGACAAGACTCCGAAGCTTTAGGGCACAGATAGCAATTACACGTGTACCTAGAGCGTCTGCTGGCTGGACCAGGCGGCGCTCTGTGGATGGTTTGCTTTGCAATAAAGCGGTGATGGAGAGTCGAAGGCGCAGCTGGAATGAAACAACATAAGCGACCCGTTTGAAGCCCACAGCTATCCAAGGCATCATGGAAAGTACCGTGCTGGAGGGCTGATCAGCATGGGCGGCGTCATCTAGAGCGTTCCTGACCTATCCCAGCAGCCTCCCGCTACTCCTCTAGACTCTGCCATATCCTATCCCACAGACGTTAGCCTATTGCTCTATCAGGCCAAGCTAATATCCAAGGCGGTGAAATATGAGGGCCATGAAGAGAGACAAGCTTCGCGGGCAAATGCTTAGCGATGGCCGTCATGCCCCGCCATGGAGCCCTGGCCACATTAGCACCGCGGAGCCGTGACGGTGGAGAGACGTGTGGTGTGAAAGTGGCCTTCTTGACGTGGCCAGGACAAAGGGCAATCGGTGAGATTGCAGATTTGGGGAATTGGCGGACAGGCAGCGAGGCCCTTTGTGACAACCCCCGCAATGACACGTTGAATGGTGGGCGGGCTTGCAGGATCGCGTTCCACATGCATCTTGGGTGGCATGGTGGGGTAGCTGTGCTGAGCTGGATGGGAGCTAGGCTGTGGACGTAATCTTCCATGGGGTGAGTGATAAAACGCTGGCTTTGTGCCGTGCCCGCTACTCGTTCTCACTCTTACTTCCTGCTCTTGTTTTCTCTATCTTTGTCTCTTGCCAGACCTCCCTACATCAATTGAGTATACCGCAGCAGCTGGCGGACTGTTCAGAGCATCATGGTTCACATCAATCGCGTAGCTACCATTGCGGAGGTCGCGGAGGAGAGGGCCCAGTTTGAACAGATTGAGAGCACGAGCAAGATTGATCTGACTCCAGAGGACCAGGCTGATGACTATGCGGCAACCGTGTATGGCAGCAAATGGGCGGCGGAAGATCTGCCCAGGCATGAGATGCCCGTACGTGTACTCACGGTATAGCCACCGGTCTCTCGAAGCTAATTAGAGCTCTGTAGGATCACGAGATGCCTCCGCAGGTGTACGTTGTACTAGAACTCAGGAACTCCCGGGGTAGATGGGAAGAATCACGCTAACGCTTCGACAGAGCATATCGTATGATCAAGGATGACCTCACACTTGATGGCACCCCAACGTTGAATCTGGCTTCGTTTGTCACTACATACATGGTACACTCTCCACGGTATCTTTTACTCTGTAGCCAATATTAACGAATCTACACAGGAAGACGAAGCTGAGAAGCTCATGGTGTACGTCACAACCCTGTACCTTGAGTGGTACAACCCAATGAACACACGAATAACGAATATAATACAGCGACGCCTTTTCCAAGAACTTCATCGATTATGAAGAATACCCCGTTAGCGCAGACATCCAGAATCGTAGGGCACTCGCAGCTGGAGCCTGTCCAAAGAAGCAAAACTGACAAGCGCACAGGATGCGTTTCCATGATCGCAAGGCTGTTCAATGCTCCCACGGAAGCGGATGCAAATACAATCGGCACATCTACTATCGGCTCTTCTGAGGCTATCATGGTAAGGAAATGTCAGAAAGGTGAACATTTGGAAAATTTATGCTGACATTGTCTAGTTGGGAGTGCTCGCCATGAAGAAACTCTGGCAGAACAAGCGCAAGGCAGAGGGCAAGCCATATGACAAGCCCAACATGGTTATGAATTCGGCTGTACAAGTCTGCTGGGAGGTAAATACTTGACTTCCTCGTTGCGTTACAATAATCTTAATGGTATCGTCTCCTAACTCCCGGTAGAAAGCCTGCCGATACTTTGACGTCGAAGAGAAATATGTGTTCTGCACAACTGAGCGTTATGTGATCGATCCAAAGGAAGCGGTTGATCTTTGTGATGAGAACACTATCGGAATATGTATGACTTTTTCGATCCTAATTCTCACATTCATGTCTTGCTAATGATATAGGCGCCATCCTTGGAACCACATACACAGGCGAATACGAAGATATCAAAGCCATCAATGATCTTTTGATCGAGCGCAACATCGACGTCGACATCCACGTGGATGCAGCGTCCGGCGGCTTTGTCGCACCCTTTGTTAACCCAGGTCTTCTCTGGGACTTCCGTCTTCCCAAGGTGACCTCTATCAACGTCTCCGGCCACAAGTACGGCCTTGTCTATCCTGGTGTTGGTTGGATCGTGTGGCGTGACCCCAAATACCTGCCCCAAGAGCTTGTGTTCAACATCAACTACCTTGGTGCTGATCAAGCGTCGTTCACGCTCAACTTCTCGCGTGGAGCTAGTCAGATCATCGGACAGTACTATCAGCTCATCCGTCTGGGTAAGCGCGGATACAGGAGGATAATGCTCAACTTGACACGCACAGCCGACTATCTAGCTGCGAACTTGGAGGCGCTGGGTTTCATCATTATGAGCCAGAAGGGTGGTGAGGGTCTGCCTCTTGTCGCTTGCCGAATTGATGAGGATCTCGGCAAGCAGTATGATGAGTTCGCTGTGTAAGTTTCTTAATCTTGAATTCCAGTTCACCAAAGCTGGAACCATGTTGCTAACAGTTCTTCAAGTGCTCATCAACTCCGTGAGCGTGGCTGGGTCGTCCCGGCCTACACCATGGCCCCACACTCTGAGAAGATGAAGATGATTCGTGTCGTCGTACGCGAGGACTTTACCAAATCACGGTGTGACGCGCTCATCGCCGACTTCAAGCTCGCAATGCAAACCCTCGATGCACTCGATGTAAAGAAGATCCAGGAACACAAAGAGTATGTATCACCTTTTCGAATCTAGCTGAATAAGACAAGCTGCTGACCGGAATTACAGACACCAATTTGCTATGCGACGCCGATCAACTCTCGTCACCCCCATCTTCAGGAAAAACTCAATGAGTCTCTTTTCGGATGAAGAGCACAGCTTGCAAGGACAGACTGGAAAGACTCATGCTGTTTGCTAAGTATCTATCTCAGTGCTAGCCATCCACTTGAACAAAAAGCTTTCAAATCTGGGGGGGACCAAACTGGGTGCAGAGCCTCCAAAAGTAACGTGAATTTCATAGCAATCATGTCCACATATATATATGATAATACGGAAACTTTGCATTGCCTATGATATGGAAAAATCGCACCACTTATGGGTTGTATTTGCACGAACCATTATAGTTTCACATCAAGTCTGCCTAGTGCTGTGACGCATCGAAGTCTCGCGGTTCTGACGCCCAGCACCCCCCTTATCACACAACAGTCTACTCTCTTGTGGAGCAATCAGCCTCCAACCTTGGCTTGAGTCTCTGCAGCTCCTTCAAACCAAGATGATAGCAATCATTGGGTTAGGTATAGAAGGTACATCCATTGCGTATATAATGCAAAAGTCTATGGCTACCGTCTCCCTTTTGAACTTGTTGGGTAATGATAGACTCTACCGATCATGTATATCTGTAGCATAAGTGCATCCAAATTAAAGTCTGCTCATTTTGATAGTATAAGTATACAGACATGGATGAATGTTATTTTATAGTCGCGTGAGGTACGTGCCCCGGTGAGGTGGGGCATATGACAGTCGCACCTCTTGAGTTCAACAACTTAGTCCAAACGTTGAAGCGAACTTAGGACGTCGAACACAACCGCCAACATGAAAGAGCGACAGTTATGACATCATCACAAATGTTTAACACCATCAAATTAAAGGTTTGGGGAAGGAGGCTGCTGTCTATACCTGCTTACTCACGATCCCTCTCCATTACATGTCGGGGCAAACCTATCAGCCGCGAAGAACTATTTACCTATACGAACGGCCGCTTCTTTATCAATGAAGCCCATGCTTTTAAGCGAAGATACGTGCGATTTGACGTTGATAAGCTCTGTACAATAGCTGCTACTGCTGGCGGCCCATTCTCTCCGATTCAAGCCATCGAGAAGATGGAGGGAGGGCTCAGCAAAGCAATGGTTATGCGCAAAGATGATGGGACCGAATTCATTGCCAAGATTCCATTCCCCATTGCTGGCCCACCCAAGTATACGACTGCTTCAGAGGTTGCTGTCCTTCAATACCGTAAGCCTTTCGCCCTCAACCCATGCTGTCGTACCCAGAATGACCATGTGACCACTACCAGTAAGAATGCACACTCAGATCCCCGTCCCTAGGGTTCTTTCCTGGAGTTCTGACGGGTCAAATTCTGTCGGCGCTGAGTACATTATCATGGAAAGGGCACCTGGAGTACAATTATTCGAGGCATGGGGTACTATGAATGATTATGATCGCTTTGTCCTTGTCCAGCAGGTAACAGGACTGGAAGGTGAGCTGGCAGCAATACGCTTTCCAGCCAGTGGAAATCTGTACCTCCGGGACTCTCTGACTGACGGCGAGACTCGCCTTACGCTAAGCCCTGACGCGGATCCTTCTGGACAGTTCTGCATAGGGCCGTCTTGCGAGCGAGGGTGGGCCAATAAAGAAATAGGAGCAACCACATCTTTAACTCCGAGTCTTGATCGAGGACCATGTGAGCCATACCTGCGCAGTTGAGCTTCCTCGCTAATGTCTTGCGATAGGGTCGAATTTATCCTCTTACGGTACCGCGCTTGTAGAACGTGAAATTGCACGCGTTGAACACAAAACGAGGGATATGTCGGAAAGGCCCTGCGAATCCGTTGAAGAGAAGATTGCCGTGCTAAAGATGGCTAGTGAAGTCATGTCTAGGCTCAATTCAGGCACTCTTATGGACAGGTTCTCCCATCCTGTCTTGTGGCACACAGATCTCCACATGGGCAACATATTCGTCTCTGGTAAAGAACCCACAAAGATCGTCTCGCTTATTGACTGGCAGTCAACGGTAGTCGCACCTTTGTATTTACAATCTCGTTTTCCGGATTTCCTGTCAGTTGACGAAGACTTTGTCCTAGACTCATCAATGCCTGAGCTACCCCAGGGTTACGAGAGCATGGACGACGATGACAAGCGAATTGCTGATTTCAAATTGAGGGACGCTAAGATGGCTAAGGTGTATGAAGTGGCCACTTCAGTGCACAATCCGCAAGCATACAAAGCCTTGTTCATGCCCCCATTCCTGCAGGATCTTTTCGTTCGAAGCGGCGAAGTCTCAGAAGAGGGTTTGATACCACTTCACGCCTGTCTTATCCAAGTCGCCGAGGCGTGGGAGGATATAGGCTTTTTAAGAGATTGCCCCCTGAGCTTTTGCGGGGAGATACAGAAGCATAGCCAGCAATTTCAACAATATCACAGCTCTCGTCGCATCCAAGAAATCGCCAGAAAGCTCCTCGACACTGATTCTGAGGGCTGGATTCCCCCTCATCTCGACTTTGTGCTGAAACAACGGCAGAATAAGGAGTTGCTTGAAGAATTCATGCGCAGGAGCAACGAGTTCAACATGTCGCCAGAGGAGGTTCGCAGAATCTGGCCGTTTTGACATATTTTACATGGTCCAACTAAGAGAGCCTGATTTGAACTTGGATCCTTGCCACATTGTGTCCAAATCCATCACTATCCCCTGATCAAACCATCTGATCAAGTACATGACCCAAGGGAAGACCATTCTGGCACAACTTTCCATGGGAGTCTTTTGACATGACTGCCTATGGTGAATATTGAATCTTCTTGCGCTGACTCAGTAAAATAAACCTGGCCATGCGCGAATTCAAAGGTACGAGTCAATAACTGACGTATTGCTTAAATAATTTCAGCAGTCTTTTGCGGTGTGTGTTACTGGCTATGATAGTGGGTGTGGTGATAGTGGCGGTGCGGGGCGCAAACGAAGATGCGCGGGGGCAAGCCCAGGGTCCAGACGTCGAGGCACGACGTCATCTCGAAATGTGCGCGCATCGTCAGCCCACTACGTAGATGTCACGACGCGCCTTCTGAGTCAATGCACCCTTGATGCGCAACCAGGTGCTTCTTTAATATGCCAAACATTGTCAGGAAGCTTCTGGTGTTCGCCGCCGTCGACGGGCTGATCCTACAACCGAGCCCTCCGCGAAACCATGCACCTGCAACGCAACAGGCCATCAAAGTCGACTATAAGGGTAATGTGGGCCCGCTGCTAAAGGACAGGCGCGAAGAGGCTACTGCACCAACTACATTGGAAACCCATGGCATTGTTGGTAAGGATATATGTTGATACCGGCACATCGCGCTTTGCACTGGTACTGACACGGTCATTAGGTCTCCTCAAGGTCGCGACCTCGTACTTCCTAATCTCGATATGCGACCGTGAGCAAGTTGCGCAGATACGCGGCAAGGCCATCTACAAGATCACCGATGTTGCCCTCATCCCACTCGCCTCGCAGGCCGACGCCGAAAAGGCCATAGTAGCCACGCGCGAACACCTAAAGCGCCACAACAGGGCGCCAGGAGCAGAAGATGGCGACACAGACAGCGAAAGCGAAGACGACGCTCCCAGTGTGACCGACTCACTGATGGAGGAGGCGGCAGGTGTTCCAAGCGACGTCAAGGACTCCGCCACCGGTCAGAAGAGCCCTGCAGAACCGAAGACCAGCGTCGCAGAAGATGTCATACAGCGCAAAGGCGTCTATGGGAGGTTTGCTGAGAAATGGTTCTCCAGGAAAGGCTGGAGTGCCGACAACCGCCGTTTGCAAGGCTTGAGCTCCGAAGAGAACTTGGCTGCTGCAAAGAATGCCCCCAAGAACGTCAACTCGACCGTCCCAAAGGAGGAGGAGCACCCCACAAGCGAGTCGAAGCCAGATGAGATTCCTACGGATGGCAAGGCTGTGCCTGAGGCTGTCAGCCCAGAGGAGATTCCCAAGGCCCTCAGCGGCGAGAAGGATGCGACCACGGTAGCACTTCTCCCAAAGATCCTACAAACAACACGCATGTATTTTTCCTCTGGGAACTTCTTCTTTTCCTACGATTACGACATATCTCATGGCATTGGCAAGCAACAGCCAAATTCTAATTTACCGCTCTTCAAGCAGTTTGATCCGCTAGTCAGTCACTTCTTTCGTCATGCAACCTGGGTGGCTAACATGGCCGTAGTTCTTCTGGAATCAGCACATCGTTTCTCCCTTCATAGATGCCGGCCAGCACTCTTTCGTTCTTCCTATCATACAAGGATTTGTCGGGCAACGCCCTTTCAGTATCAAAATAGCAGATTCTCAATCAAATAGCTTGGTCGTTGACCCCACCGCGACTCCAAATGACATCCAGCTGCAGGCTTGGCACGAAGAGCAGAAGCAACAGGTAGAGAACGCCTCTGAAACGGACCCTGAGCCGTCCCCTCAAGAGTCATCAGACAACAAAGATTTCCTCCTCACACTCGTGTCTCGACGGTCCATTAAGCGAGCTGGTCTACGCTACCTGCGTCGAGGCACGGACGACGAGGGCTGCACTGCGAACAGTGTAGAAACGGAACAGATACTGTCTCCACCAACTTGGAGCACCGCGCAGGATAAGATTTTCTCCTTCACCCAGATTCGTGGCTCTATTCCGCTCTTTTTCTCCCAATCGCCATATAGCCTCAAGCCTCAAGTCAGCACCTGGGGCTCTTTCGAGACCAATGCCAGGGCGTTCAAGCGGCACTTCGCCGAGTTATCCTCAAGATATGGTCAAATCTACTGCGCCTCCCTTATCGACAAGCATGGAACAGAAGCAAAGATCGGTGAGCTGTACGAGCAGCATGCCAAAGCGCTCAATGAAGATGGTGGCATGGATGGGCAGGGCAAGCAACTGGGCTTCGAGTGGTTTGACTTCCATAATGTTTGCCGTGGCATGCGATTTGAAAACGTCTCGAAGTTAATGGACTCCATTGAACCTTTTATGAAGTCTACGAGCTGGGTAGAGATTTCGGACGACCAGATTAAACAGCAGCAAACAGGTGTTCTGCGCACGAACTGCATGGACTGTTTAGATCGCACTAATGTTGTTCAATCCGCGTGCGCCAGAACGGCGCTCGAAGCACAATTATCGGCGGGCAGCTTTACAATTGATCTTCAAAATGATCCTAGTACCTCCTGGTTCAACACTCTCTGGGCTGACAACGGTGATGCCATCTCTCGTCAGTATGCCGGAACCGCGGCTCTGAAGGGCGACTTTACACGCACAAGGAAAAGGCAGATTACAGGCGCTTTGACAGATTTTGGACTTACACTGACGAGATACTACAACAATATCGTGAATGACTACTTTGCGCAGGCGGTCATTGACTACCTCCTAGGCCGCGCGACCGACACCATCTTTGCCGAGTTCGAAGCCGACATGAAGAGCTCAGACTATTTCATTGACGTGCGAAAGGTCCGCCAGCAAGCCATTGAACGTTCAGCAGGCATTGTCATTGCTGATCACGACGAGGATCTGATCCATGGCTGGACATTAAGTGTGCCAACTGCGGTGAATCAAGTTAAAACCGCTACCTTTGAGGAAGCGATCCTTTTACTCACCGAGAAGGCTTTGTACTTTTGCCGGTTAGACTGGGGCACGGAGAAGGTTAGAGAATTTGAGCGCATCAAACTAGAGAATGTACAAGGCATCATGCGCGGTGTCTATGTTACAAGTACTCTTGCCCAGAGGCACATGGATCAGGAGAAGAATGTTGGGTTCATCGTCCGATATCGTACCGGCGGTGGGGGAGAGCTTGTGAGGCGCAACACGCGGGTACTAGACACTGGAGCATTCAATGATGAGCAGCGGGAGCAAGACGCCAAGAAAGAGCAGGACCAAGAAAGTGTTGGCCGTTTCCTCGCTTTCAAAGCCCTTCCTCCACGAAGCACCATACCCTCTTCTTCTCGCGACGCGCCTACTGAACCAGAGAACGAAGTCGAAGTTGTAAAATCAGTGTGTGACGAGATTACCCATGTTGTAAACAAGGCGAAGAGGGAGGATATCGTAAAGTGGAATACACCTGGTGCAGACCAAGACCAGAAGTCAACTGAAGAGGGCAAAGATCAAGAGCTGGTAGTGGAAGAAAAGGACATCATCAGTCTTTCAGATGCGAAGAAAAGTACTGGGTACTTGGAGCAGTTCGAATACTCACTGAAGAAGCTGGTTTGGGGGTAAACATAAGGAAAATCAGCGCTAGATAGCGAGCAAAGGACCTGATGATTGACTTTCAGCCCGCATTCGATCGCATGACATGGAATACATAGATAATCAACCTCCTAGTAATGAATTTTAAGTGCTCGTTTCTTCCTATATGCACCAACCACACTGCTTATCAAGACTTTGCGAGTCACCTAAGCCAGCGCAAATGTTTCTGCGCCCATTCTGATACACTGGTGGACGCAACTTCAGCTTATTGAGAAGAGAGTTTTCACCTCACTTATTAAAACTGTGCTGATGGGGTGGCATCGCTTTAATATACCACGATATCAAGACCATTATTTACCAATCGTACATAATAGGTGCCAGCTTCCTGATTTCTCATCGCTTACTGAGCAGTCTGTAGTCTCCATATGTCACTTGTCCCAACCTAATTCGTTCTGCACCAATGTAAAAGCACAAATCCAGAACGGCGGGCCCTGAACAGCCCCGAGTACCGAAAACCGAGGTGTGGGGACTGTGCAAGTCATGAGCATAACAATCGGCATGGTAGGTGCTGTATCGGGTAATGTATCCAATGGGAATGATCTACATATATAGCTTCTTGGGGCACTCTGAGAAAAAAAGCTGAGGGTGTTGTTGGGGATCGGGTTGGGACTGGGGCGCTACCAGACAGCACATAACGAGGTTAGCGGATAGAGTGAAAGCTGAACAAACTCTCCATCAATCCTCAAGTTCTTGTCGACATATACGAGTTATACTAATGTGGCTCCACTGTTGGTTAGACTATTGTCGTGTTTGTCTCTATTTCTGTCAGTAACTGGTATAGACCCATGCGCGAATTGTTTCGGTGACGTGGACGCTAGAACTTCGGCCACTTGTGCCCGTTAATATGCACCATCCATCAAAAAGCGGCAAACTGATGATATCATTTGTCTTCCCTAGTTCTGCATCTGTTGGCATCGTAGAATTAAACGTGCCTCCCGTCCTAAAGACAGCAAAGCAGAATGAAGTGAAGATAAAGATAAAGTAGAGATGAAAAACTTTGCCCAGAATAGAATACCCTTGGGGCTGATTGACAATCCTGAAGCTTGACAGTGATATGCTCGGTACTCGGCATAAACAAGCTTCCACCCAACGGAAGCTTAACGGCTAGGCTAGCTAGGATATAGTTACATCGAGAAAAGCGGGCCAACGTCAGCGGCTCCATCGCTGACTGGCGCATCACGAAGCGTTTGGTTATATCTGACGTCAAAAGTGGAAAGCTCATCTTCTAAGAGACCCGCTCAGTGAAAATTCTGAGAAGAGGAGAGATTTTCGGGGTTTAATTGCGGGCATTCTGGGGTCTGGAGAGATGGAGAAAGTGTTTGCGGAGAATCGTTGAAAGAAGCTGCAGATGATCGTGATAAGTGATTGAGACAAATCTGAGAAACGATTATTTTGCCCAATTTCTATTGATCAGCTTTTCACAGCACCCTCAAAAGCGTCACAATGCTGGTACATGCGAAGCCTGGTCTTTATTTCCGCTGGTAATCAACCCGGCATCATGATCCTTCCAGTCAAGGCTCAAAGCACTAAAGATCTCCAACTGTGTCAGGCTTGATGTTTCTTGTCCCGCTACAACCGACCCCACTCGGCGTCTCACTAATGGGGTTGCCCAATCTCGGAGGCTATACTTGAACTGGTAGTACTTCAGCTTGTTCTCCGATGTTCAAAGTATCTGGGACATTGTAACAGTCGTGGCGGGGCTCCATGGGCTCCCACGTTTTTCTCCTGATCTATTTTAGCCCTGAATTCTTTCTGCGATAGGAACATATAAATCTCACCTTGCCCTCCAGTCTTCGAGTGCCTTCACGCGATCTGATCGATAGTGTCTTCTTCAACACGACTTACGATATTTGGAGGCAACGTGCACTCAAGATGTACCAGATCGGCAACATCTACGGCATAACCGCGATCGCGGTCATTGGAGGTGGATTGTTTGGTTTCGACATTAGTTCTATGAGTGCTATGTATTTGTTCGATACCGAGACCAACAAAAATGGCGACTGACGTAAACAGATTGCCAACACAACAATATCGCTGCTACTTCAACCAAGGACCTCATGGTCCACCCTTCACGGATGATGTGAACGAATCTTGCTCTGGCCCAAAACCCGAGGTAATGAAACCCCGTTACGAGCCGAGTTCTGTTGCACCAGATGCTCTTATAAAAGACAGCTAGAACACAGCACAAGGTACCCCATCACATACCAAGAATGCTAACATTGGTAGTATGTGAAACCCAAACTCCTTTAAATGACACTTTCGAGGAACATCGTCTTCCCTCAAACATCAAGTGAATATATCCTCTTTAAGAGCTTACACTAATTTATTTCCTTCCTTAAAGCGTTCAAGGTGGTATTACAGCTGCCATGCCTGGTGGTTCTTTCATTGGTGCTCTTGTCTCTGGCTACCTGACCGATCAACTTGGACGGAAAATGGCCATTCAAATCGGCTGTCTCATCTGGATTATCGGTTCCGTCATCTCTTGCGCCGCGCAGAATATTGGAATGCTGATTGTCGGTCGTTTCATTAACGGGATATCTGTGGGTATATGCTCGGCACAAGTGCCTGTCTATGTCTCAGAATTGGCTCCTCCATCGAAGCGTGGCCGTGTCGTTGGTTCACAACAGTGGGCGATCACGTGGGGTATCTTGGTCTGTCTTCTCTCCCATTCACCTAGCCCCTACGTCAATACTAATGCTACTTTAGATCATGTATTATATTTCATACGGCTGTACTTTTCTTCAGGGCCCGCAAGCATTCCGAATTCCTTGGGCTTTGCAGATGATACCAGCGGTCATTCTCGCGATCGGTTTGTTGATGCTGCCCGAATCACCAAGATGGCTCGCTCGACATGATCGCTGGGAGGAAACACACGCTGTTCTGGCCCTAGTACACGGCAAGGGTGACCCAAATAGTCCCTTTGTTAGATTAGAGATAGATGAGATCCGACAGATGATCGATTTTGAGCGACAAAACGCCGATGTTTCGGTCCTGGAGCTCTTCAGACCCCGGATGCTCAACCGCCTACATATCGGCATCTTCACGCAGATCTGGTCGCAATTAACTGGCATGAATGTCATGATGTATTATATTACTTTAAGTGTTTGAATCCTAGATCTATCCCGAAGCTAATTGTACTTTAGTATGTCTTCGGTATGGCTGGGCTGACCGGTAACATAAATCTTGTCGCCTCCAGTATACAATACGTCATCAATGTCCTCATGACGATTCCTGCTCTCATATGGATGGACCGCTGGGGTCGCCGGCCAATGTTCGTCTATGGGGCCATACTAATGTGTACATGGATGTTCGCCAACGCTGGCCTGATGGCTTCTTATGGTCACGCTGCCCCACCGGGCGGACTCAACAACGTGGCTGAACAGTCATGGAAAATTGCTGGCGCGCCTTCTAAGGCTGTGATTGCCTGCACGTATCTCTTCGTTGCCTGTTATGCGCCTACGTGGGGTCCTGCGTCGTGGGTCTACCCGCCTGAGGTTTTCCCCCTCCGCATCCGTGGAAAGGCTGTTGCATTGACGACATCATCGAACTGGATATTTAACTTCGCGCTGTCATACTTTGTTCCACCTGCGTTCGTCAGCATCAAGTGGAAAGTCTACCTTGTGTTCGGTGTATTTTGCGCCGCTATGGCCATTCACACATTCTTCTCGTTTCCTGAGACCGCTGGCAAGACTCTCGAAGACGTTGAAGAGATGTTTATCACAGGTGTGCCAGCGTGGAAGACAAAGGTGGACTACAGCAACTCGCGACGTGCTGAGCAGTGTGCTGTTGACCCAGAAAAGTTTGCCGCTTCCGATCGTAGTGCCGAGAGGCACGAGCACGCGGCAATTAGGGCTTGAGTCCAAATAAAACAAGGTTAAAGTTGCTGGAATACGGATTTAGACAAGAGGTTCCACAGAACCCAATTTTTGGTGGATTTAACTGTACTAGCGGTTCATCATTGTATAGTGATCACCTTCCGCTCCTTTTGATATACACTTCGGATTTACAAAGTTACGCAAAGTCATTCCGGCCTGTAAATAAGTCTAACAAACTATTGGTTCACAAGTATAGCTTGACCACCTTCCACCCTTTTTGATGTCAACTTTGGATTCACAGAGTAACACGAAGCCATTCCGGCCGGTAAGTAAGTGTAACAAAATGTCGTTGTATCAACATATCGGGGCTACCTTCAGCTTCTTATACTATTAACGTTTTGTTTTATATAGTTACATGTAGTCAGTCAGGCCCATGTATTGACATCATGGTTTGGCTCAAGGATGTGTGCTTGGTAATGATTCAGTGAACGAGTTTTAAATTCTTACATACTGAACAAAAGGTCAGATTCTCAAAGTCCACGAAAAAGTAAGGTTGTAAATGTTTACGTCTCTCATTATTAATATCGCCAAAATTGTCTCACTGCTCCAAGTAAAAGTCTTTGCAGCCTTTCGGCGCCGTCACTGGATTACACCTCGCAGCCCTCCTATGCTTCAACGTAGTCACAAAATCCCATCCCCATCTTGCACTCATTCCCCAAGCTGGAAAGTCTGTGCTCACAATCTGCGCGCCACTCTCAAATGCCTTGTCTCTCATCTCCGTGGTCCTATTCAACACTGTGTCAAGCGGTACATCGCTCCTTGTGCGCACAATGTAGCCTTTCTTAACCAAACGCTGTATTTCAGCTGTGTTGTTGCCCCGAGGTTCGTTGTATTTGATGAATGCGCAGTCCGGAGATCCTTCGAGTGAGTTGGTGAAGATTGTTCGATTTTGAAGGGAGGGTGCCGATGCGCGGTAAAGTTCACGCGGTGAGTTGCTGTCACTGGGTTTTGGGTCGTTGTCGAAGAAGAAAAGGAAGCGGCCACGAATATCTTTTAACTTGGGCCAGCCATGCTGAAGAACTGACTGCTCAAGGGTCAAGCTACCCTTGCGCACATCGTCAGGTCTAATAAGCTGCTTCTTTGGGAAGACTGAGAGTATCTCAGCGTCAACATTAAGTAGGCGAGGAAGAGTCCAATTGGTTGCTTCACCGGAACAAACGCCGCCTAAGATACAGGCTGGTGCGTCCGTTTTCAGTTCGAGATCAATCAAGATGGGGACATGCTTGGGATTCGCGTCAGACCAGTTCTTCAGCTGCGTAAGGCATTCAATGAAGGTATGGCAGATGGAGTCCGGGTCAAAATCAGTCACGTGGAAGACCTTAATACCTGGCTTCTTCAGGACATCCCCGTTAAAAGGTGTCGTAGCATTGGTCAAGTTTGAAAGCTTCCAGATTAAAGGTGGATAGTAGAGACCACCCTTCTCGTCAGAGTGCAAATCAAATTCGAAGGATCGGACCGATTGATGCTCAAGCTGAATAGGGACCTCGGCGTGCGAATAGTAGAAGTCCTCTGGCGACGGTACGTATTTTTCAAACACGGTACGCTCAGCGAGACTGATTTCCCGATGGTAGGAGTTGTGAGTGCCAATAACCTGGATATGGTTGAGACGGACATCCGGGTAGGAAGATCTAGATGCTGCACCGTCTGACCTGACGTTAGCTCGTGGTGGTATCTGGATAAGGGTAGCACGTACGTGAAAGGAGCAGTAAGCTCGCCGAAATCTATGTTAGTTAGTGTGTGAAGCTCTATGCGAATATGCTGTGATGTCTAACCCAATGATTGAGCATGTTGCTTGCTTTGTTCGACTTGCACCTCCACTCAAACAATGAGCAGACAAGCAGGAATACGACTCGTGCCTTAAATACCCTTACTCCTCTGCCGTGTTATTGGCGCTTTCGTGTGCTAGGCCCTAATAGTGGATAGTGGAAGACCCCTGGACTACCACATGCGGCCGAGGTCGAGTGCGATTGGCTAATGGCTCTTCTTCGTCGACTGGCTCAAGGTGGAAGGTCGACGATCCAACTGATGATGAAATGTGCACGATCATTCATAATTCTATATAGTTCGAGAAGGATTTAAAGCTAGAATTACTGGTGGCTGGGCGGGCCAAGTTGGATGTGGACGACAAAGCGGGGTACACTAATGACCAGCACGGCTCGACAACTTTTGTCCCGGCCGAGGTGAACAACAGGAACGACAATAATATTCTCAAACAAGGGAGGATAAAAAAGTAAACTGGATTTCGTTACAGGCTATGGTTGGGAAAGCAGCTCCCTCATGTCCAAGCTTGACTGTCAGCAGCGGATACCAACATAGATGATGTTGCTACCTCAGCCGTACCATGTGCATGGACTACCACTGGTACTGCTGTCCGTATCTCCCGATAAAAGTCCCAACCTCGCCATCTCTCTTGCCTTCAACAATCTCCCAGATACCTTTCGCGCTTGTCTCCGAACTCTCAGCACCATTGGCAGGTCTCTGCTCGCGGTCGCGTGCCAGATCAGTAACCACGTAACCAGGACAGAAAGTCCATATCTTGAAACCAAATTCCTTCAATTGATAGTATTGATAAGCGGTGAGCATATTGAGTGCCGATTTGCTCATGCGATAGGCTGGAACTCTGAAGCCAGAGAACCCACCTGAATGATCAGAGATAGCAGCGATACTGCCCATGACAGACGAAACATTGATTACTCTTGGTGCTTTTGAAAGTTTCAATAGTGGAACGAGAGCTTCTGTGATCATTGAGGGCCCAAAGACATTTGTTTCAAAAGTTGAGCGTAAAGTCTCGCGCGACGGCCATTGTGGCTCAAAGGTTTCGGGGCAGATTCCAGCGTTGTTGACAAGGACATCGAGACGGCCAAATTCTTGCTGGATACTTTTCGCCGCAGAGGTGATGCAATCGTCGTCATTCGCATCCAGGTGTATGACACTTACAGTGCCTTCAAGGTTCTTTGACTGAACTTCTTTGAGCACTGCTTCGCCTTTCACGAGATTACGTGCGCCAATGATGACATGATATTTTGCGGACGCGGATGCGATGTAGATTACGGTATCCAAACCTATTCCGTTGGTCCCCCCTACTTTTGTGAGTCCCAATACGACAGCATCGTGGGAGTGGGCATTACCTGTAACGAGGACGACTTCCTTCTCAATGGTGGGAGACATGGCGCTTGATTACGGATTTTAGCGAACTTTCGTGGATCGCAAACTCGAGTATCGTTGCGTATTCGTCAAGGTTCAGACACTTGTCTTTGTAGTGATGCTGACGGTGGAAGCCTTGTGCCATGTATATACCCAGCGAGGAATAGATCAGGCCACCCATCCCAGGAACTTGGGCCAAAGAATGCGGACATTCTGAAGAACATGAAGTCATCAAAGGATCAAAGCTCCTGCAGTGTCATTGAGGACGACGCCAACAACTGTGTAGATATCGGACATAGCCAATCTAACTCCGGCTGATCCAACACGCTAACCGAGTGAGACGTGGACATCTTCCCGCTAAGGAAGATTCGACCTGTAAGCTTGGAGACTATTGGTTGCTTTACACTTTGTGCATGGAGTTAAGATTCGGTGATGCCTATATTGCTGTACGACAGATTGTACGACTATTGCGTTGTGAGTATATGTGCAGCGCTGGTGCAATAGACGTTGCGGTGAGAGTGGAATTAGTAATGCAGGAATTATCATAACGCCTGTAACACAAGACAAGCATTAGACAATCACGTTCGAACTACATTGAAATATGCTTTGCAACTAAACATCTATAATACTACTGAACTAGACCTTAGTATCAAGATTAAACGGTTCGATGGTAAACGATGACTCTTAGACCCGCTCACTCAAAATTTACAGCTTGTTCAGACTATTGAAAAAATCCTAACCTGAGATTATTTAATTATGTACATAAGTACTTAATTAAAAAACCTGGATACTTGAAGGACAACAAAAAAGTAAAAAGGTGAGGCGCAAAGCATCAACTCAAAAGCCGTAAAGGACCAAATCTACTTGGGATGTGAAAAACAAGACGAAACTCATGACCATTATGGATTTCTTCACCTCCACAATGGAGTATATTTGTGTAATTCTTAAGGTTCTCCAATTCAAAGGAATAGGCCTTCCAGTTTATGTTGATAAGAGATGTGGCACTTAACGGAGATACGGAGATACCTCACTGCGATAATGTTCTTTTCAATCATAAGTATCAAACTCACTAAGTGGTATCATCGAAAAGGCTTTCCCTGACTACGTGTATGAAAACCAATTTATGCAGTATATATAGTTGCGCAATTTTCTGGACAGAAAGAATGCTACCCTGGGTCATCACGTTTGTCGTTAACACTGCTATTTCAAACAATTTCATGATCTCGTAATCCAACAACGGAAAAAGAAGCAGCACAATTCGGAACAGCTATAATATCTCTAATTTATCTCTAATGCTAATGAATATGGTTTTGTTTAATTGCTCCCATCTTTCGCAATTGAAGTGCGGTACGGAAATGTGGCAGTCTTGCAGCGTGACAAAGACCACTCAAGTGACATGCCACATTGGGACGAATGCTAATCTAGCTATTTCAGAGAATACAATCAATGATTTATTAAGAACATCATCATTCTGGTAATTGAAAGGTGTTGCCAACTTGGGCTTAATATATTCGTTTTACTACTATGTGGCGATCCCCGCGCCTGACTTTGTGTCTATGATAACAATGATAAATCTATATCTATTTATATTTCTAATGAGACTTAGGCGCAGCTTCGGCAGCAGCCTTGGGAGCAGCCTCTGCGGCAGGCTCGGGAGCAGCTTGTGGCGCCGGTTCAGCAGCGGGCTTTTCTGCTGCAGCCTTCTCCTTTCCTGCGGCGGCCTCAGCAGCAGCTTTCTCTTTCTCTGCGGCAGCGGCGGCCTCAGCGGCGGCCTTCTCCTTCTCCGCGGGAGCAGCAGCAGCCTCATGTGCGGGCTGTTGTGCAGCTTCAGCAGCTGCCTTCTCCTGCTCTGCGGCGGCGACTTCGTGAGCGGCCTTTGGTGCTTCAGCAGCAGCTTTCTCTTTCTCTGCGGCGGCGGCAGCCTCAGCAGCTGCCTTCTCCTGTTCTGCGGCAGCGACTTCGTGAGCAGCCTCAGGTGCAGCCTTCTCCTTCTCTGCGGGAGCAGCAGCAGCCTCATGTGCGGGCTGTTGTGCGGCCTCAGCAGCAGCCTTCTCTTTCTCTGCAGCGGCGGCCTTTTCTTGTTCTGCAGCTGCCTTTTCCTGTTCAGCGGCGGCGACTTCGTGAGCGGCCTTTGGTGCGGCCTCAGCAGCAGCTTTCTCTTTCTCTGCTGCGGCGGCGGCCTCAGCGGCGGCCTTCTCCTTCTCCGCGGGAGCAGCAGCAGCCTCATGTGCGGGCTGTTGTGCAGCTTCAGCAGCTGCCTTCTCCTTCTCTGCGGCGGCGGCCTTTTCATGTTCTGCTGCAGCAGCCTTTTCTTTTTCCGCTGCGGCAACCATTTCCTGTTCTGCGGCGACCTTCTCCTTTTCTGCAACTGCAGCTTCATGAGCGGCCTTTTGTGCAGCCTCAGCAGCGGCCTTCTCCTTCTCTGCAGCAGCGGCCTTTTCGTGTTCTGCGGCGGCGGCCATGGCTTGTTCTGCAGCAACCTTCTCTTTTTCTGCTACTGCAGCTTCATGAGCGGCCTTTTGCGCAGCCTCAGCAGCGGCCTTCTCTTTCTCTGCGGCGGCGGCCTTTTCTTGTTCTGCAGCAGCTACCTTATCCTTTTCTGCTGCTGCGGCCTTTTCCTTTTCCGCTGCGGCGGCTTTCTCTTGTTCTGCGGCAGCCTTGTCATTTCCGGCTGCGGCCTCAGCGGCACCCTCAGCGGCGGCGGCTGCGACGGGAAGGAAGATACCTATATCGTTGAATTAGCAACGGAAGCGTACACAGACTAGGTGATAATGACTTACCCCACTCGCCCTGGGCAGTGACATTCTTGTTCAGATTCAATGTCACCTCATTCTCCTCCAATTCAAACTCTAACTCTCCAAGCGTCTCACTGATAACGAAAGATCCAGTCTCAGCGCAGAGCTTGCCTACTTGCGCCTTTGTGACGTCTTTGCCTGCAAGACCGGCACTGGCAGGATCGAAGATGTAATCAATCTTGGACAAAGTAAGGCCAGCGCCTTGACTCTGTGCGAGCGAGACAATGTAGGAGTTTGGTTCGATGGCCTCAAAACCTGCAGGTGGAGCTGCTGGGGTCTTGTTTTCGGTGACAGTGATTTCATCAGCAGCTGCGGCTTGGAACTCATATTCGAATTTTCCAACAGTCTGTAAGAATGAGTTAGTATCTGAGTTTGAGGGGTAAATAGTTGGAATAGACGTACGCTTGGTGTAAACACAAGATCTTGCTTCAATTCACCCTGTACTAAATTAGCATTAGTCTCTAGCAATGTACATTGTACGTACGCCTTGAACAGGAATGGCAGCGTCAAATGCGCTTTCGATCTCTACTTCGTCTACTCACTGTTAGTAATCATATAACGATTCTGATAATAATACGTACTAACTGCGGCTGCACCTTCACCAGCGGCAGCTTGCTCTCCCTCTGCTGCAGCCTTTTCTTTTCCTGCAGCAGCCTCCTTTTCTGCAGCGGCCTTCTGTTCAGCGGCAGCCTTCTCTTTTTCTGCCGCAGCATTTTGCTCAGCAGCAGCCTTCTCCTTCTCTGCAGCATTCTGCTCTCCAGCGGGAGCATTCTGTTCTCCCTGGGCGGCCTTTTCCTTCTCTGCCCTGCCCTTCTCTCCACCTGCGGCGGCTTCCTTCTTCCCAACTGCCGCCTCGCCCTCCACAGATCTCGTCTCGCAGCTGACCTGCTGGACCTGTGCACTCTGACTACCACGACGACGCAGAGTTGCAGGATGTGCCGGCCTATTCACCGAATCCAATCCTCGTCTAGCCAGCGCGCCGGGAGCCGGCAGCGCAGTGACCGACTCTGTGGCCGAGAGTAAGCAAACAGCGAGGGTGAGTACGTTGAGATGCATGATTTCTCTTCTTCTTCTTCTTTTAAAGAATGCAAGTTATTTGAAAGAAGAATAAAATAAAATAAATTCCAGGTATGTATTGTGATTGCCAGCAAGTAAATGAGCGGACCGGCCGAAAGAATCAAAAGTTCAGACGAAAGAAACAGTCGATCAATCGACTTGGAAAGAGAAAGGGAAGGAATGCAAATACTCGACCCAGAGAAGAATAAAAATGGGAACATGCAGGAGGAAACTTGCCTTGCTTTAAGTACCAAACATTTCCCTTCTTGCTGTGGATGGGGGGCGTGTGGGATGGGGGGACTATTTTCGACGTTGGGTCGGGGGTGGAACATGACTCGAGGGCTACCCCCTGCGGAAACTAAGCCCGCTTGACGCCCGCTTGACATGTGCCAAAACGGCTTGCGTGCTTGGCGACGTTTGAAAAGCGTCCTGCCTCAGTACTTTTCCGACTCTTGAGGAAAGCTTAACCTGAAGTGGGACAGGGGATTGTACTGCAAAGCCGGGGCGGAAGTGGGGCGGACATTGTCTTGGGATGTAGCAAGGCGAAGGCTGGGCGCGGGCTTGGCGTGAAGCATGCAACGTGTGGCCATACTTGAAGCGTTTTAAGTTCCGTTTTTTGAGCGTCTAGAGCAAGGAACGGGGGATGGTGGAGAGCGCATTTACGTTTCCACTGAGTAATATTGAACGCGTTTGGAGTGTTTTGCCCAAGGCATGGTACGCGGGTGCCCATCGAGGTTCCCGGTATGCTGGAGTCACTGGGCCGTTTCTTTGTTTTTGCTCAGAGGCAGATCGGTGCATTGCATGATGAGACTATAATTGGATCTGATCTGGGCGCTACATCGACCAGTCGATATCTACAATGACGATGTTGGTTTTGATACATGTGTTTCTGCACCTTGCACCTCACATGTCATGGTTGCCTCATAATTTTGCGCTTGGGCGCCCATGTGACTTGAGCGCATTGTCGATGGCAGTCATAGCCTGTACTAGCTTTTCTTCTTGTAGTTTTGATGTGACTACTTGTATGCACAGCGGCGTTCCAATGTATACAGAACGATCAAAGTTTGTCCCTGCAAGACTCATTAGCAAATCATGGATGCATCCAAACAACCTGAAACGTCGCTCTTAACACTGGTGAAAGTAGACATGACTTACACAATTCTCTGTTGGCCTTGTCCCAGCTGCCCAGCGGCTTCGTCTTAGGCATTTCACCTTTCATATCTTCCTTGGTAAACGTGCGCACTGGCACCACACCCGCAGGATAGTCTAGCAAGACGAATGAACTAGTGTAGCTTACACCATTATATCGATCGATTGGGGGAGCAGCATGCGGGGCAACAGGGCAAATGAAAGCGTCAATTTCGCCATGCTTGTCTTTCCATACCTGGAGAAATTCTTTACATAGCAATTCGCGTCGGCCATGCAGCTGCTGTACTTTGGGAAGTTCCATGGGCTTCTTACGCCTGAGACGCGTAGAAAGCCACGGAGACAGCGGTTCTTCTGCGGATTCCAAGAGGTCAAACATGGCGTTGCCGCCCTCGATGCCGAACATGGAGTTGGCGAGGGACTGGCATTGAGAGAATAGCTTTGTGATGTCCATCTCTACGACTTCAATGTTCGCCTTTTGGATCTTGGATTTGACCTCATCTAGAAGATGCGCAATGGGCGGATGTGGGTCAATGACTCCATCCCGTCGGACAAGGCCAATTTTCAGCTTGCGTCCTGTTTTGGATGCAGACTCAACCGTGGTCCATGGCGAGGGCACGACGTCCGGGTCCTGAAACCAAGGCTTTTGGTCCGCAACTGCTTTGAAGAAGAGATCAATGTCCCGCATTGAGTGGGCCAGTGGGCCAGCACTAGCTGGGATTCCAATCTTGGCTGCGCCTGGGAGTGCACCGCCTTCCTGACCAGCATACGGTATTCGTTCCCAGCTCGGTTTGATACCGTATGTTCCATCACACATTGCGGGAATACGGATGCTGCCACCAACATCTGTGCCCACTCCTAGCACGCTCCCGCGCATAGCGATCAGAGCGCCTTCACCTCCAGAGCTACCGCCCGCCGTAACGGCAGTGTTAAGGGGGTTGATAGTACGGCCAAAGACGTTGTTATGAGAATCAAGAGCCATGAGAGTCTGTGGAACGTTGGTCTTGCAGTACAGGACAGCACCTGCACTGAGTAGACAGTCAACTAGAACAGCGTTTTCCGTTGCTGGCTTGAAAACGAGGCTAGCAAGGCCAATGGAAGCGTCGTAACCGCGGACTTTGAAAGTATCTTTGAGAGAGACCGGCACGCCATGGAGTGGGCCGAGTGGTGGCTTGCCTGAGGCAAGATGGGCATCCAATTCCTCTGCTCTATTCAATGCATCGTCGAAGAAAATCTCAGTGAGGCAATTGGTTAGTTGCTGGGCGATGGCTGCTCTCTATGAGTTATTAGCAACTTGACTACAACTTATATACTTTGCTTCACTGACCTTGCAAAATGCTCTCGCCACATCAATGCATTTTAATTTCCTCGCTCTGATTGCTTCGGCCAGGCCAACAGCATCGTAATTCTCTGTAATGTCCAATTCATGTTTACTCAACAGTCCACATGTACGAGGAATATCGGTGTAATTTGTTACGTCCGGTGATGGTAAATTGCTCAACCGCCATTCAGATGGTATCCGGGCAAATTGCTGGTCTTTCTTCTGCCATGCAGCAAGCTGCCACTTGGGCGGGAGTTGTGCTTCAGGCTGTGTTTTTGATTTCGACATGGTGGTGAGGAGTTAGTTTGATGAAAGAACATGGTGGTTGGCGTCCCTTAATGGATGGTGGTGATGAGCCGAGGTTCACTGGATACGGACGGCTATGAGGGGTAGCCATTAGTAACAGCGTAAACCATAACGTTGCCATGTACAGTGTGCGAACGAGATGTGGGAGTTTATGAACATAGCGACATGTCTTGAATGCCCACTGCGTCTCCTTGGATACAGGGGGGTCTGGAGAGTAGTAAATCTGCGCCACGATTCACGAGCCTTCTCACCCAGCCAATCGCCGTTCGCTGTCATCGTCCACGAACCAGCGAGGCAGAACGGCAAAGATGTACCGTCGCTCTGCTCGTCATAATGGTCAGAAGATCGTTCGGCCTCGAGTTCCAAGGTCAAGTTGGCCTTGCAAGTGTTGGCTGGGAAACTGGGCCGAACAGGGTAAGACGCCTCTGACGCTAGAAGAAATGAAGCCCATCCTTCCAATGTGTTGAGGAGCGGTTGACCTGCGACTCGCAACACGGCCTGTATCGAGGACAAAAGGTATACGCTGAAGATACCAAATAGTACGTAGGAAGTACGTACCCCGCAGGCTGACAGCGGGGTCACATGTTTTCGCGCCTCTGACATGGATGGAGAGTGTGCTGACCATGGCGGCAGCAACGAAAGTGATCTGCGCGATCCCTGTCCGTCCCAAGGCGCGCCACAAGCGCCATCTTTGGCTTTCCCCAGAATTTTTCCTCGGGGGCCAGAGCAGAGAAAAAAGGACACCAGCTACTTCCATCACAACTACATCATTATAAGTAGCTGGGCCTCGCAAGTCTCGTTGTTGTTGCCTCCTTCATCCTCGCGTTCACCTTCTTTTTTCTTCGCCTCTCTTTGCTGCACACACTCGTCGCAATGGCCGCTGCTAATGTTTCTCTCGCCCACGGCGAGCACCCTTACTACCCGATCGAGGTCGAGATTGTGGGCTACCTCGCCAACAAATGGGGCACAATTGAGCTGCTGACCATGTTCGCGTCTGGCCTGGCAGTCATCTTCAGCGTCACGTACGCCATTGTGAAGCGCCTGCGACCCAATGCCAGCACAGGCGACCTCACCACCATCATGTGGTTCGTCATGTGCGGGTGCATCCACTCCTTTTTCGAGGGCTATTTCGCATACAACTTCAGGACCATGGGCGGCATGCAGGACCTGTTTGGCCAGCTGTGGAAGGAGTACTCGTTGAGCGACTCGCGCTACCTGACCCAGGACGCGTTTGTGCTGTGCATGGAGACGGTCACTGCGGTACGTTCTTCATACTCTAATTCTTTGTTTGCTGTTTCAAGACTCAATGGCTGACGCTGCATCTTCAGGTCTTCTGGGGCCCTGGTTCTTTCATCACCGCCTACCTCATCTCCATCGATCACCCGCTACGCTACTCCGCCCAGCTCATCGTCTCGCTCGGCCAATTCTACGGTGACGTGCTGTACTACGCCACATCGCTCTTCGACCACTACATCCTGAACATGTCATATTCGCGCCCTGAAGCTGCATACTACTGGGGATACTTTGTCCTGATGAATGCCTTCTGGATCGTCATCCCTGGCTATCTGATGTATCAGAGCGTTGCCGCTACATGGAGCGCATTCGCCGCTGTCAATGATGCGGCTAAGCTGCTACAGAGGGCTGGCAAGAATGGCTACGTCAAGAAGAGCAACTAAGGGCTGATCACGCCATTCATTGAGGATCGTGGGAGAAGTTGTTGGATGTGATAGACATGTGGGACGTGGATGACAGGGACAATGTCGTGGCTTTGTCCGATTCAATTACTGGTGCATTTGTGTTCGTATGGTATACTATACCCCTAGATTCACTTTCGTCTTATTACAGGCAGGCCCAGTTGGTATGTAACAATATTCTGAAGATAGTTTGCGCCTTTGATTAAATCTTTACTTGATCCGCTGTTCCACTAAGCCGTGAGTTTCTCATATTCCAAGGATGCCAGCACGAAAGCCACGGAGCCTAGGACACTGTTGTACAATAGTGGTTGGCCAACATAATACTGCAAGCGATGAATATTAGCAGTCTGTTCATGTCACGCGAGCAATAGGTAGACGTACCTCATAAGATGCTGTCGAGTTCAAACTACAAACTGCGACAGTGCCGTTCCAGCCCACCGTCCCGTTTCCATTGTCCACCACAAATGTTTCCGCAACGTACTCGTAGGCTCGGACTGCTACATCAGTGTATGAATTGTTTTGCGATTCCTTCCCGTGTGCATGATAGTTTAGTGCAGGACCATTATTCAAAAAGCCCAATCTCGCGCCTTTTAGCAGTGAGTATACAAACATGGAGCTCGCACTGCTCTCAATATAGTTTCCCTTGCGGTGCGGGTAATCGACAATCTGCCACCAAGCTCCCGTGTCCCTGTCAGCAACCTTGACAATTGCAGCAGCGAGGTCCTGAAATCTGTGGAGAACGTATTGTTTCGCTCCATGGAATAGTGGCGTGTCGGGCAGAATTTCCAGCGTGTCGATGAGCGCCATGGCATACCAGCCCAGACTGCGGCCCCAGACATGCGGGCTGGCGCCTGTGATGTTGTTCGCCCAGACTGCAGTCTTGCTCGCGTCGTAGCCATGGACCAGGAGTCCTGAACTCTTGTTGTAGCAGTGTTGGTGCAACAAGTCTAGCTGTAAAATAAGGTCATGGACCGCAGAGGCATTTCCAGCATCGTAGTCGAGTGTGTAGGCCGTGAGGAATGGAGCGAACGAATGCATGCCATCGAGATATAACCAGTTAGGATAGATCCAGTACCACAGGCCTGCCTCGGCAGTCCGGGGTTGTAGGTCAATGGAAGTTCTTAAGGCTTCAAAAGCATCCTTGTACGTCTCATTCCCAGTCTGCTGATAGAGTTGGATGAGGCCAGTGCCGCTAGCTAGGCGGTCTAGCGAGTATGCCGTGGTGCTCAGAGAAGCGTTCGACACTGCCGGAATCACGGAATTGACACTTCTGGTGATGTAAGAGTCGAAGGATGCAGTTGATGTGTGGTTCGGGTAGTGTTGCAGTACTTCGTGAAAAGCCTTTTGGACGAACCCCGCTTGGAGAATTGCTGATCTATCATTTGGGCCACCGAGAATGCCTTGGTTGCGCGAGATGATGGAATTGCTCATTTGTACAGAGTGCTTGGCATTGTGCTCCCGAGCAATAGCGGTTGTGCTAAGTGCAGCGACCGCGAGTTGCGCAAAAAGGGTGTTCGAGAGCATCACTTCAGACAAGAACACGAGTGAGTCGACAAGAGATGTATGTAGTACGAGTAGGAACAAGCATTGGACGTGAGAAATGGAGCAAATTTATGCTGGCTTATTTCATATCCATTGTTGCGGGATTCCCCGGCTTATGTTGATCACCACATGGATGCGGACCTATGTGCAATTTTGGCGGATAAGTTTTTGTCCTAAGGTTCTCGTAAAGTAGAGTTTCGGACCGTATACCTCTAGCGTATAGGTTAGCTAGTTATCATAAGTTCCGGCAAAGAATTAATATCTAAGATAGGCTGCATATAATGGGGAGAGGTATTTAAACATTTTTATTATTTTTTCGAGTCTTACATACTTCTTTCTTCTCTGCTTTATTAATGATAGCCCTTTATGAGTAATTTTTAGCTTACTATTAACGCGGTAGTAAATGAATAATCTTAGGGGTCTAGTAGGAGTATAGATATGCTTAGAGTAGCTATCGACATAACTAGGCCTTGACCAAAACAGGCCAAATGGCGTAAACAAGAGGCTGGTGAGATACGACTGCTAAAATCAAAGCCTGGCCACGAAATGAGAGTTAAGGCTTTCACATACCACATAATTCTCTTTGCTAGTATGTAGGCATCCAATGCATTACAATAAAGAGACTTCGAACGGACAGCTTGTTATTGAATGTTACCAACTTTCTGTTTCGATGCTGAGGCGTAGCCGAGTTATTTAGACCTTAATTACGACAGAAAGATTCATAAAAGTCTTCCATTCAACACTATAGACAATAGGGATATTTTGGCGATGTTGCCTTTCCTTACAATGTCGCATCAAGCATGTGCCATTTGTAGGTGCTCTGTAGGATTATTCACAGAGCAAGCCAGTATCCACTACGGCTCAACATACTCGTAGCACAATATGTCTCCCCCTGTATCCATCACGTCGGCAATTGTTCGATTCGGTCCGTTGCCATACATATTGAGCACATGGGTCAGGGTAGTCGTTGACCCTGGATCGCCAGCCGCGCCGGTAGGTCTCGGGATCGATGCTGGCCTAGCGGGGAAGAAGCCTTCCATATTTTGGGGCATAACATTTGTGCCACCCATTTCGGTCAATCGCTTGGTCTTGTCTTTCGCCTGCCAATCCGCCCACATTTTATCGAGCCATGTGTGGTGCAAGTAGAAAAGAGGATCGCCTGGGGATGACACGCCGTTCTGCATCTACATAATCGTTAGCACATGCATCTACAGGCCCATAATTGGATCATTGATACGTACTTGCCCCCCAACTCCCGCGTGTCCGCCAGAATGTGGGTTCCCTTCGATGCAGCTCCAAGCAGTTGCCCAGTTCGTCGCCGCAAGACAAGAATCGACGTTGCGCTGAGCAGATCCTTGACTCATCTGCTCATTGATCTGGCGGTCAATGCAGTGATCAGTGTTGACGTAGGACGGGCCAAGATGATTTGTGTAGTTGGCGAAGGGGCCGTTGGTGATGCATCGTTTGGATCCGGAGCCATCGCCCCCAAACCCGTAGACTGGATCCATGACGATGCTGGCCTTGAACTTGCCAGCATCAAGCTGTTCCTGCCAGTACCTATGCAAATGGTGAGCTTCTGGTCACGTGTAGGATCAGAGGGAATGGATGGAGGGCGTACGGTTGCCAGCCTGTGTATGCGCATTCGTTTCGCAGCGCCGTTTCGTGGGCATGTAGAAGGGCACGGTGAAATGGTAGAAAGGCACCCTGTTCGATTATCAATAGGCAATGCTTTCTTGGCTTGCAATTCAGCATGCGGAATCAAACTCACCACGAAATGCGTTGCGTACGCCTGCAACTGATGGATGGCCTGAAACTCATCGAAGCGTGTCTTCGCGGCCGGTAGCCCGAGAGACGCGGGCTTTTGCATCAAACATAGTTCGGCGTTAATGTAAGCGAGCTTTTCGGTGTTGCTAAAGGTGTGCCTGGGAGGGTGTGAGATGATGTGCATCAGTAAGTAGGAAAGCAACAAACCATGCCCGACGTTTGCCTTTTGTGGTACATGCTGCTGAACAGAAGCCGGCCAAAACACATAGAAGGATGAAAAGTTTCGACATGCTCATCAGACTGAGCCAAGAGTAAGACTGTGAGTTGACTGTTCCTCTCTGCTGGCTTACGATCCTGATATATAGGCAATGCCATGTTTACTTTCGCAGACCTCCTGTTGTTCTCCTCAATTCAATCCTAATTAACATTACACACAGTAAGCCATATCGGTGCTTTCGTCACTCCAGTCTGGTTCTTAGCCGGACCCATAAGCGACTACTCAAGTAATGAGACGATGTTGTCGGTAGTGAGTCGGTATTGTGAGCACTACCAATTTAGGTGAAGAATGTACATGGGGCCAATGGGAGCATGCGAGATAGTCAGATGAGCCGAGAGCCCCTTGATGATCTTTTCTTTGCTGAATGCTCCTACTGGTTCCAGCAATGTTTGCCGGGTATATACCACTGTCAAGGGTCTCTGGGGTTAATTTTTGCGCATTAAACTTCCCCGCATGCATTTACAACAAAGTGTTCATAATTGATGCTCATGGTCGACTCATCCAACATTTCTAGAGTATTCTGTTATGTTATGGCATTGAATCTCGCTTGCGGGAGCGTACGCGAAGTGGATGCATATGATGCTATGACTTCGACCAATTTAACACCGGGAAGATGGATAGTTGTGCACTTCATAGATCCTATCTGCGACCGTTTGAATTCGGCGACCCGTAAACATACAGCATGTGCATCCTTCTCACGTGTGTGCTCATCAAAATGTGCTGGCGTGTTCTTGCGCCCCAAATGCACATTCAGGTCCGTCATGTACTGTTAACATTCACACCCAATAACCTACCTACACACCCACTTAACCCTGGCGGGACTATACTTCCCAGACCTCGCCTAGGACCAGTTGCATCATAAGTCTGAACCCTCGCTGGACCATGGCGATCTTCTCCTGGACCCCAAACTATCGCTCTACCCCTCCTTAAGAGTGCTACATATCTACTATTTACCCTTTTCTTTGAATACAGCTGTTTAACTCTAAAGTGCATTTCTTGCGATACAGTCTGCCTCGTAGGAATAAAGCTTAGTAGAGTGTCTAATTGATAAGATAAGCTTTATAAGATAATTTTCATCTATGGCTTCGGGATCCCCCAGCTGGTGCTAATAATAATATGGATGCGGTCCTATCGGTTCCATTTTTTTCGCGGATAAGCCTTCGTCCTGGGAGTTCTCGTAAAGTAAAGTTTCGGACCACACACCTCTAGCGCATGGGATGGCCGTCCGCAATGAGTTCAGGTCGAGTGTCGCCGTCCAAGAAGGGCCGCCAAACGATGAGGAGAGGTGCTCAAGCTTTTTCCACAGAAGTCTTGTACTCATAACCGTCGCTTGTCTGCTTCATCAAAGACAATACCATGAGACCGATTTTCTGCTTACTCATGACGCAGCAATGTGATGACAATGCCGGGGGTCTGAGGGAGCATGGATGTGCCTGAACCAGCCGGCCGCCATGACCAGGCTCCGATCAAAACAGGTCAAAACAGCGTAAACAAGAGGCTGGTGAGATGCCGGTATACCCCATATCTCAAGACGTGCCGTGTGCAGTATCTACAGAGCACAATGCCGGCTGATCGCGTTGCTTGGTGGAGTCGCTCGGAAGCTTGACCTGCGGCTCAACAGCCTCTAGCCTTGTTTTTGTGGCGAGGCGCGATATCTATTGGATCGTCACATCACACCGCGCGAGACTGCAGCAAGCTTGCAGGCCACACCAACTCCAACAATCGCAGGCCCTCTGCGGGGCGACAGCTGTCTCTGCTCGCCTACACACTCTGCTCACACGCTTGCTGCCAGATTATCCTGCAACTACCCCATCGTCGACGGTCTGCTGAGGCTGACTGCGGGGATTGGGGACCAGCCCGCCCAACACCACGGCCCAAGACCAAAACACAAACAAACCCGAAGCTCCCACGCCGCCACGACGCCCGCCACCAGTGCCAATGACGGCGAGACTCGATGCCCGCCTCGCCGCTCCCCACTGACCCTGACAACTCGGCTGCAAAGAAGAATAATGGCGCGCTGGGCAAGAAGAAGGGCGCCACGGACACCAACACAACCATGAACGGCAACGACTTCGCCAAAGCGATTGGCATCAACAAGCCCGCCAATGTGCGCGACAAGATCAAGAGATGGCAGCAGGAGGTGGAACCCGACAGTGTGGGCGCAGAGAACGCGGTCGCATCCGCTCCAGAAAACAACAACAAGAACAACAGCAGCAGCAACAACAACAACATCAACACTGATAGTGACACCAAGCCCGTACCCTCGCCAAAACCAAAGCCACAGACAACACCAAAGGCGAAGCCTCTGCAAGAGAAGCCCAACTGGACGCCAAAACACACGCCCAGCAAATCCGTCGACGTGAGCCCTGAGCGACCCAAGTCGGCCAAGCAGACACCCGCCGTCCACAACGTCCTCGACGAAGACTTGCAGACCGCAACAGCACCCAAGAAACGCGTCATCAGCGACTCGCACTGGCGCACCAAGCAATCACCGCCCAAACCAGACGGCCGCCCCGCTCCCAAAACAATTCCGAATGCCTGGGTGCGCCCCTCCAAGATTGTCAAGAAGGACAAGCCCGCCAACGACGAAAACAAAGCCCCAACGCCGAGCACACCCCCGCTGAACCCACTCCTTCCCTTGGTCGAATACGTCGGCAAGAGCACCGGCCAGAAGAAGCCTGCTCAGAAACAGCGGAGGCCATCCAAGCCGTCCAGCTCAGAGAACGAACAGCGCCCAACGAGCAGTGGTGCAGGGAGCGCAAAAGAACCGAAGCCAGCAGTCAATGCTGATGCGCCCACGTCTCCCCAGCCTGAGCAGGACAAGACCGAGATTGTCAAAGTGCGGCGCAGACGGCGGGCGCAAACCTCTCCTCGTGGGTCACTATCTGCAGAGGAAATCGCTCCATACAGACACAGACCGGCACGTAAGTCAGAGACGTCTCTCAGCGAGGATCCGGCAAATATTGTCACAGTCGAATATGAAGAGAGCAGAATAAAATCGCCCCGCGACAACGAAATTCGAGAGAGGCGGCGAAGGCGGCGACCAAGAAGCCAGGGCGATGGTACCGCTGATGAGTCGCCTAGAAATCCCATATCGACTGGCAGGAGACGAAGTCGCAGATCATTCCAGAAGCCCGATGAAGAGGTTGTTTCTGCACCACCGGCTGAGCGAGCACCAGCACTAGCACCAGACACACCGCCAAACCAAGCGAGCAGCAACAGATTAGAAGCTTGGCTTAGCGGCACACCAGACCCTTTTGTAGATGCAGACACTCGACGCAGACGGAAGTCGGACGAATCGGTGTCGACCCTCGAGTTGCCCTCCAAAGCAACCAAATCACATGTTACCATCTCCACCGAGTCCCAGGATGAGCCCGTCGAAGAGGTGCGGCCACGCAGTAGTGGCAGCGGCAGCAGGCGCAGGCGTAGACGACGGAGCCATGAGATGAAAATAGTCACCCAGAACCTTGATGAGACCCCTTCCGCCGTACTCTCAGATAACGCGATGGAGACCCAAACACAGGAAGAAGAGAGTCAGGTATCACTCACCCCAACCCCGACGTTGCGGCGTCGCGGTGCAAAGCGCAGTCAACATTCGCCCACCAAGAGTCGCTCCATTTCCTCACCTCTTCGCGAGACAACTTCAGTAGATGACACATCCAAAGGCAAAACTAGAGACGCTGATGCTGCCTCATCCGCTCGCTCCTCGTCTATCGACGCATCAGCAATGGATATCGAGAAAATCCCGCTACGGCCCCGTCCGCTTGCAATGCAACGCATTTTCCCCTCTACTGGAAAGCGTCTCTCCACCATCGCTTCGGTAGAGTCGTTCGCGACCAAGGCACAGGCAGCGCCTCCCTCAGAAGCACTGGGATCGGAAGCCATCTCAATTATCTCCGAAGAAACCTGGACTGCTTCTGAATTCACTGCATCTGAAGTCACTGCATCTGAATTTACTGCATCTGAAATCACTGCCTCTGAATTTACTGCATCTGAAATCACCGCTTCGCAAGTCACTGCTTCTGATATTACCGCTTCTCAACTCACCGCCTCAGAAGTCGGCTCGCACCTGAATGCCGACACATCAACAATTGTCAGTCGCAGAAGCACGCGGCGGAGGAGACTTGCCAGTCATGCCGATTTAATATCGGTGCTGTCCATGCCCAAGGCAGGAACGAAGAGTATCGTATCCGCTCGCAGCATCCGAACCAACAGGAGTCGCTTGGCTACTGCTACCGTCAGCGACATCATGAAGGAGCTTACCTCGGACGAAAACAAATTTATGCGGGAGCTTCGCACGCTTGTCGATGGCGTTATCCCGGTCCTCCTCAGCTGTGTTCTCTCCAAGTCCGACTCTGCAGTCGCTGCCGGATTGTTTTCTCGCTCAGCAAACACAGACCCGAATAATGTCACAAAGCCAATCGTCGATATGGGTGTTTGCTTGGAGCGCTTGAAGACGCTGCACAAGCGCGTCCCGAAGGAAGATGCTGATGCTTTCGTCTCCTGGGCACAAAGCGCGCAACGAGTCTATGCTGACTACATCGCTGCATGGCGCCTGGGCTTCCAAGACGTGGTCATCAGCTTAGCATCCGCAGACGATGACCCATTCAAGCCTGCCAAGGTCGTGAATGGCCCAGACGATGGTGCTCCGTGGGATGAGGGCATGCCGCGCAATGCCGAAGGATATGTTGTGAATGGTGATGGTGAACGTGTTGACGTGGCCTACATGCTCAAGCGGCCTCTGGTGCGGTTGAAGTATCTGGCAAAGAGTTTGAAGGTATGTTTCAGCTGTACTATATGCTTATAAATGCATCGAGGAAAACTAATAATGGCAAAGGGCATCAACCATCTGCGCCCCTCGGAGCGCACAGAGAAAATTTCCGGTGTCTTCCAAGACCTTGTGACTGCTGCACGCAAGCGGTCCAATGACGAACAAGCCCGTCTCGAAGATGAAGCCGCAGCCAGCATCGATCCCACGCGTGCTCGCGATCCCCGCAGCCTCGCGCCTCTCGCCGGCGTACGAGTAGACCAAACTCGATGTGTACGAGCAAGGGACCACTTCGACCTGCATCTATATCACTCTAGCGGCCAAGAAGTCTGCTGCCGCGTAGAAATACTACTCCGAGACGATGCACCAGGCACAGGAAAAGGGGGAGACCTTTTGTTCTGCGAAGTCGACCCCACTGGACGATGGCTACTACTACCACCCATTCAACAAAGTCGGGTATCTGCTCGAAATGGAGATTTGAAGGGTGAAATAATCGTCATGATCCGTGGAAATCAAACAGATGGAACTGAGTGGAGAGAAGTAATGTCTCTTACAGCTGAAGACGAACAAGCTGGCTTCGAATGGGTGCAGATGGTCGGGCTCAATCCCATCCCACCCCAGATTGCCGATATCAAGAGGGATTCGATTACACCGAGTAAAGAGCCAGAGCCAGCGAGCAGCCACACATCCTCGTCCTTGCTTTCAGCCGCAACAGGATCTACTCTACCATTAAAGAGTAGGACACCAAGCCCACATGAGATTGAGATACCTATTGGTGAACAGCATACCGAAGTCTCAAAGGTATGGCGCTATGATACACCAGATAGACGCCTAAAATCTCGCTCTGAATCACCAATCACGCCACCCAGCGGGGGGAATTCTCAAGTCAACTTGCCTTACGACGCAAGTACCATCTCCCCATCGGAAACATACACGCCCCTTGACAGTACAAAACCGGCGAATCAGCTGAACGAGGACCTCGATCGAACACCTCGCAGCCTTAACGAAGCGATTCGCATTGCAAATACTGGTTCACCAGTCAGTCTCAAACGAACCAGAGCGAAGAGGCTCTCTCGAAACGTTCCGTCGTCACCAAGCTCATCACGACCATCCCGCCAAATCACGCTGGATGATCCGGCAGAACTTGTTGAAGAGCCTCAGTCCGTGAAGGAAGAGGCACCGCCACGCAGGAAGTCTACCAAGCGTCGACCCAAATCCCTTCCCGCTGCGTCGTCGGTAGTGTCTCAGTCAAGCAAGGGATTCAGCGTCTGGATGCCATCATCTGACGTTGATCTCTCAGATGAATCTGATGAGGACAAGCGGAGCATTGACGATGACTTAGTTTCGCCTCCGGGATCACCACCCACATCACCTCAACGACCACAACAGCATAGAAGAGTGTCTTCAGTACCTTCGATAGAGCTGCCGACCATTCCCCGTATAAGAAAGACAAGCCAACCTACGACACCAACAAAAGATGTCGACATCGAACTTGAGAGGACCCGAGAAACATCAGCTTCTGCGCCGCCCAAGCTATCTAAGAAGAAGGTGTTAGTTCCTGAAGAGGTAGAAGAACCTGAATCAGCCGAAGATAAGCCACCACCTGTGCCACCGCATCGATCTCCTAGCCCAGCAACCCCAGTGACACTAAAGGGATCTAAGACGCCGGTGTTTACACCATCACTGCCAGGTTTCAAAAACAAACGCCGCTCCTCGTCACCCCTGAAACACGAGTACGAGCCATCTACATGCACAGAGTTGTCCAGTGAGAGCGAGGAAGACATCGCATCTGATGAAGAAGTTGACGAGGAAGATGAAGAGAGTCTCACCTCGGAGTCGTCAGAGGACGAATTGGAAGACGATGTGCCCATGCCACTGATGCCAGTTGGATACCCTGGACCTCGTGGATACGCTGCACGGCCAAACTCTGCCGGACACAGTTCAAAGCGCCCGGCCACGGCCGAAAAGCAAGAAGAGGAAACCAAAAAGTTCCCCAAGGTATCCCCTCCCGCGTCAATCTACACCTTGCCCAATGGCACTATCACGCCATCGCAGTCCGCGTCCAATACGCCCTATCGAACTGTTCCCCAAGGCTCTGGCAAAGCTTCCAAAGCAATCGCATCCATCTTCGCTTGGTCTGATGCAGGTCGGTGGGACAGCCTGCACCCAGAAGAATGCAGCATTGTCGTCACGCCAGGGAAGATTGAGGTCTTCGAGATTTCCGCCATGCACTCCAAGCCCTTCATGGCTGATGGCGACGAAATCATTCAACCAGAAGGACGTGCTCCCCTTGTTGCGGTCGAGCTTACCCCTCTGGTTCCCCTCCGTAAGTCAACAGCCATCGACATTTCCATTCGCTCGCCACCTACTGCGGAGTCTCAGATCAGGACTGGCAACAATATTATGCTAAGGAGTCGCAATGCCGTGGAATGTGCACAACTCTACGCTATGATCAACCAGTCGCGCATCAATAACCCAACCTACATCGCACTCCAGAACGCACGTGGACCATACGGGCAGACAAGCTGGGCTGAAGCAATGGATCGCCAAAATGCAGCGAGGACAAATGCAGGATCCTCGTCCGGGTGGCTTGGAGGTACACTAGGCAGGAGAAGCAGCTACAGAAAGACAAGCACCCGCGCTGCTTCCATCTCAGCGGCCACAGAATCCTCAGTCGGCACCATGAACACCGCACTTCGCTCCGCGCTCGGTCGTTTCTCTTTCGGAAAGAATGGCGTGTTCAGCATCCGCAATTCAACACTCGGATCCCGCAGCACAGGCTCATCATTTGACGACGGCTCGAATTCCAACCATGGGTCGGGTGCCTCTACGCCAAATGGCCTTGGAGAGGTAGGAAGAGCTCCTGGTGCACCGGCCGGCATCACGAACACAAAGTGCAGACTCTACGAACGAGAAACACTCAAGAAATGGCGCGAGATGGGCAGCGCAAGACTTACTATCATGTTACCAAGTCCTCATCCAAGCGCGCCATCAAGCCCAACGAACCCATTGCAGCGCGCTCCTGGCAAGAGAGACCATACTCAAGAACGGCGCATCGTGGTGACTGGGAAAACCAAGGGCGAGGTTCTTCTCGATGTCACTCTATCCGAGACCTGCTTTGAGCGCGTCGCACGTAGCGGCATTGCCGTCTCCGTGTGGGAAGATGTCATGGGCGAGAATGGAGAAGTAGGAACAGTCGGGAAGACCGGTGGCGTGTCAGGCGCAAGAGCAAGAGTCTTTATGATTCAAATGAGGAGTGAGAGGGAGTGTGCGTACTGCTTCAGTCTCCTCGGGAAGCTGAGGTATTGAGACACCGACCAAAGTTATATGAAGGAAGACCAGCAGAATGAAGCTGAAAGTGGGACTGACGCCTTGAGAACCTCGAACCCAGCACCGATATCACTCACAAACTATATGCAACATGCGCATCTACAACCAACAAATTTTTTTAATCAGATCAGTAGGGGTTTTCTTATTTTGGTTTTTAGCAAGCGAGGCGTTTTAACGACACAGTTGTTGGATTGTTCTTTTTTCCCTTTACCCTTCTGCGATACCAAGTCAGCAATTTATGTTTTTTCCTCCTTCCTGCTCAGCAAGATTTTCATCTCCATTCGGGTTCATATAGGCGGACCGACTATATCATGGTCTCAAGGTTCTATTTTTCTTTGCGCCGGTCCGTATTCCAATGCATGTTGTGGGTGTTTTGGGGGTAGGGATAGTGCAGATACCTCGTCCTAGTTCGTCATTCTGATATTGCTGGTTTTTTTTTTGGTGGAGCAGAGTAACTTGTACCCGCAGGAGGGGCAGGGGAGGGTACAAGGGGAGGTAATAGCAAAATCTGCCGCACAGCACTGCTTTTTTCCCGCTGGAGAGAGTGAATCATAGGTAGATTAATGTTGAAGAATGTTCTGTTCAGATCGATCCAGACTCATGTGGCATGCTGGCTTTGATGCACCTCAATGATCGTGTACAGAAAGTGAATTGATCTTCTCCATGTTGTACATAATACTTCGGGACTTTGGGAAGAATAGCATTTTCTGCTTAATTTACTCTTTTCATCATATGAGTAATAGTACGCTGGACATGATACAATGAGAGTACTGTTGAATAATAATAATAATTTCCAACGCTTGTTCTGGTTACGGCGCTTGTAGATGGAAGAGGAATAGTAAAGCAAGGAGCGAATAATAAATCCTTTTGATTTTTGCTGTGTGGGTTTGGTGATTTAGGGAGAATTTATTGTAAGTGTTTAATAGAGACAAAAATATACGCATCATAAATAATTCGTTTACTTCTAGTATTTGAACAGGTACCAACGTGCGTAAGTGAAGGAAAAATATTCTGGAAAGTTGACACCAGAGGCAGAGGTTAATGAATATCTAGATATAAGTACTGTGTCAATGGCACATTATGCAAGCAAATGTATGGAGTATTCGATGATATTACGTGCTAATGAACGGTCATGAATAAGTGTGCCCCAGCTTCCGTCACGCAGAAGATTATAAATACGGTTTCTACAGCAGTTTTTGCCGTCACATATATGTACCATTTCTCCCTCACTGCATTGTAACATTGCTAACGATCAAACGCCCGCATAACGAATGTTCGGTCTCGGTGGTGTTGTCATTCCCTTGCCAATGAAATAGTCCACATGCGCGTTTTGCAGATAGCCCTTGAGCGTCATGCCATTGCGATAATTTGGATTATGTGCAAGCGTATACAGTCTTCGATCTGTCGGCTGGTCTGTCGTGAAGATGATCAGCTCGCTGTTTGCCGCATTCGTTGTGATTACTTCTTCTCTCCAGTCGCCAAAGATGTCGCCAAGGAAGCCTGGGTTGGGGTCTCCGGGATTCACAGCGCCGTACGAGCTGATGGTGAGAATGCGTGGGAGTTTGTTTGACGCTGTTGGCGCGGCAGGGTTCCACTTTTCGATCTTGCCGTCGTTGTAGAGTTCCATGGTATCGTCGCCGTCCCACCAGAGCCCTAGATGTGCCCATGGTGAGAGCGTCTTGTCCTTGCTAGCGAGAGTATTACTGGGTGCGTTGTACAGACCAGATCCGCCTGCACTCCAGCTCTCCATGCCGGGATAATTGGGATCAATATCGCCAATCATGCCACGGCCGATATCAGCCACTGCGTCGCCAAAGTGCTTCCACAGTATCTTGCCGTCGCGAGCATCGTAGTAGTATTCCCAGAGCTTTGAAGGGTTGTCCTGCTGAACGCCATAGCCTTGAAGACCAGGACGGCTCGGATCAATCTTTGAAATTTGCCAGCGGTCGCCGTGTTCGATGCCCTGCGGTCGAAGAGAGTAGCGTAGTTTGCCGTCACCGTTGAGCATGAATCCGATTTCCCCAACTTCATCCTTTCCATCGCCATCGACGTCGAGGATACGAGTGTTGTGTCCATCAGCACCAGCATCGTCATTGTCGAATACCCATTTCTGAGTCAATTTTGTCTTGTCAAATGTCCATGCTGCGATGTTGCGATGGAATGCTTTATCATCACCACGATTCTTCATAAAAGCGACAACATGAGGGGTTACTCCGTCCAGATATCCGATGCCGAGTCGAGCAGCGAACGGGCCGTGTTGAATATAGTTGTTCTGTATCTTGGCAGTCGCTCGCAGGGCTCCTGTCTTACCATCCAGAACGGCGATGAACTGCTCGTTGTTGTCTTTGCCGCCACTGAATGTCTTGCCATCTCCAAAGACTACGCCATTAGAAATGCGCACGATGACTTCGGCGAACCCATCGCTGTCGAGATCGTATACGGTGATACCGTCCCAGTTTCCGACACTGATACCAGATGAGCCAGGTTCAATGTTGTTTTGGTTCTCGCTGTTAGGGCCCATGCTGACTTTCCAAAGAAACGTGCCATCACTTCGATAGGCCTCCAGACCTTGTTGTGTGCCATGTCGGTCAATGACATAATCGTACTCGCCGCTACCATCAAGATCACCGACCCAGACATATCTAATCTTGTCTCCTGCTCTTAGTGGCACTTTGACAATAGGGCCTTTAGCGGCATTTGCCGCCAATGTGAAGCTACCACTAGCAGGTGATTGCTCCTGTCCATTGATGACCGAACGCACCCAGTATCTATTGGACTTTGTAAGGTCAGGCTGTGCGTCTACGAAATTTGTACCCTTGGTGAGGACTGCAGAGTTGAGTTTGGTAGCTTCAGCACCATTTGTTGAGCGGTAGATGTTGAAGCCGATACCGTCGGGATCAAGGCCCAGAAGTCTCCAGCTGATGAATGCACTGGTATCTGTGGCACGGACTGCCACGACGCCTCGTCCCAGATTCTCCATTGGCCGGGGTGCTGATTGACGCTTCGAAGGCATGGCTGCCACGCCGAGAGCGACAGCAAACACAACGAATGGAGTGAAAATCTTCATGGCGAAGAAAATTGGTAGTATCAAAAGATACTAGTAGAGTCTTGTGTATCCAATGAATGACTTGCGTCGCCAGAAACATGGTCCGGAGCCGACTAACTTATACCCTTTATGTTGAAGAACTCGAGACATACATTTCGGAAGAAGCCTTCCTTAAATTCCTCGTATTGGTTGATGCTTGAAGCCTTGCCAGATCAGTAATGAGAGCACTCTTCATCGGCGTAATGGCGGCGGAGGAGAATCGAGCACATGTCCCTGGCTAGTAGAAAAATGCCTACCTAAAAGGACGAAACACCAGACTTGTACTATAACCGAGTGGAAACTTGTAACCCCTTTTACGGCGCAACAATATGGTATATTCCTGCAATCATCAAATGACCTACAAACCATTCCTAATGCAGGAAACTAGAATGCTTCACCCCGCATTTCCCACCAGTTGCCGCTTGTTAAGCTTCGTGGGGCCCGAAAACGCAAAATTTCCGATGCGTCTTGGGTGATTAAACCGGCCTTGCAGTACCGAGACACATACTCCGAGTGCCGCGCACACCACTCATCAGAGTGAATATCGTGACTACATATTGGAAACTGCACATGTCGTTTCGCATCCAGTCGTTTCGATGTTCAATGATGGCGTACTACTCTTGTGTTAGCCGGAATGATTTGAAGTCTAGTCCTGCCAAGGTTTTTTCTATAGTTTGTAGCGGCAAGAGAAGGAAATGCTGAATCTGACGTCTCGATAGAGATTACCAATGGCAGAATTATTCTTGCTCTTATGAATTTCACGCAAGACAGAGGTAAATCTGATGCTCAGTAGACTAGGTCAACTCTATGGTCACCGTAGAAAGAATATAGTATGCGAGGCTCAATAGGAAGAAAGAGCAGATGGTTTTAGGCCACGCCCTATTCTTTTTAAATAGCTCTGCAGTGGCACCAATTGACCAGACGAACAAATAACTTGTTCTAGAAGTCAACTATAAATACTTCTTTAGTACAGTAATACAACTACTACTTGTAGCCATGCTATGAACCAACTCTTTTGTGTACCAAGTTGATCAAGTAGTCTGGCGAGTCTAGTGTTAACTAGTAACACGAGCTTGAGGCATAGCATGATACCCCGGGCATTCTGTAATAGTACAGATTGAGGCAGCGGTGTTTTAAACATCAACAATACTTCAAGTGGAAACGCCTTGACCATAATCGTTCCTATGGCCACAGAGACAAACAGTACACTGGGAACAACGAACCTAAGAAACATTGTCTTCAAGCATGGAAGGCCTGCGGTGAAACAGCTGGATGAGCCACGAGCACAACAAAAGCCTTCATCTGTTGTTTCTATCCTCGCTTTCAACGCTTGACAGCGATATTCTGCACTTACCTTGAAACAGTTGTTTCATGAAACATTCCAATCATGCATCTTCTATTTTAATAGACACTCAGAGAATTCGAATTCGACAGCCAAGGCTGAGCCTAAAATAGCTGTTTGAACAGACATACGTCACCAGCCTGAGCGTACGAGTGCCATCAGCATCGCCTACCACAGCGCAGCGTTGCCTGCCACCCAAACTGGAGCATGTAAAATCCAGAAGCCATGTGCTTCGTCTGAAATGTCACCAGCGCACGTAGAGGTGCTGCAAAACGCAACGACGACGTACGAGAAAGAAAACCCCAGGCTCAGCCTCGAGTTTGAGCATGACAGGGGATGATGGCGTTCATCAGGCACCAGCGTCGCGCATGACCCGATGCGCCCCCATTGGCCACATGTCTACCCTTGCATCTGACCGGTTAGGGTGAGGGCCAATCAGACACTTATGCGCAATTGAGACCTCAGCTGCGTTTTGCGCACTGCGCATTCTGACGCCTCTTAGTTCGAGAATGACCTCGACTTTTGTGAGAGTGCTTTCAATGCGCAAACCTCACCTGTTGTGAGACCAACCTCTGCCAACAACGTCTGGCCCGGCGACACATAGCCAGTCTACTATCACGACGATTGTGTTGCGTACGCTGGTTGTGGAGAATGCCAGTCAACACGTCAAAGCCGTTGGGCGACAGCTCAAGTATGTGTCCAGCGATCTGTATGTCATCGAACCATTGGATTCTGAGATGAAGCCGTGGGGTGCATCATGGACATGCTATCACGCATTTCCGTCGCCATCCCTTATCGGTTACTTCTGAGGCACCTGCTGAACAGCAAGGGCTGATTATATGGTTGTAGACGCGAAGCCGGAAATGCATGCTTCATCGTCCGACAGACTCCAAAGAGGTAATGCCCATACATTTCCTGCATGATGTTGGTCTAATGAGATAATGCAGTCACACCGATCTGGAGTAGAGATCCCTTCGCAATTCCTGAGGACCATGAGACAATGCTAGAAATAGACTCCAAAGCCACCCGCGAAAGGACGCTTCCAGAATTCATAAAAATATTTGACGACCCCCAGATATTTAGCGGGCCCCCAGAGCCTTTCCCTGAGTACACGCCCAAACCAAGACCTGCACCTATTTACCAGGACAAACAGCATGAAGAGTACTGGACCTTCCTAAAGTCAGTGCCAGACATCCAGCCCAGCGTCCTACCCGCCACCAGCAGATGTCCCAGCCTCGTGAGTGGCGGTACGCTGAGCAGTCGCAACTCGTCCACTAGGTCTACCAGATCATCCATATGGGAGCCCCTCGAGGATCGAAATTCTGTAAGGGGCTCATGCATATTACCAGCATGTAGTGGTGGTTGCTCGAAAGATTTGAGTAGCCATGCACGCACACATTTCACCGAACAGCTTACGGAAACATGCCCGGTGGCGACTTGCGAACGCCACTTGAAAGGGTTCACAAGGGCTGGCGACCGGAAGAGACACGCATTCACTCACTTTAGAGGATCGTTGGACTGCGGCTTTTGTGAATCAGATACAGTCTCGTTCTCACAGGCCTCTGACCGGGTTGGACTATTCCTCACTCATCTTGTCAAGAACCATGGAGCAAGAACACAGCAGCTTGAACTGGACGTTGACGGGGGCAAAAATGGTAGAAGGAGTAGCAGGGCAAATGATAGTGGACTCGTGGCTACTTGTTCAGTGTGCTCAGAGCCATTCACCGCCCAAGTATTATATGAGCATCTGCCAGGCTGCATTCTCCGCGAGGTCTCCAGAAACGCAGAGTCAGATGTGAGGGAACAGCGAAGGACATCCAAACAAGACTTTGTCAGTCCTTTCGATGAGACCAACGGCTCCAGGAACTTGGTAGATTCCATCACTGAAGATGAGCACATCAACCACCGCGATGACTGTAAAGGAGAAGCAGAGGCTTCCATGGCGTCGGTCGAGTCGGTCGAGTCAGAAAACAAAGAGATTGCAGAACTCACCGCATCCTCACGCTGCCTCTCACTCACATCCTCCAAAGCCGTAGAGTCGTCCGAAGAAGAAACAGACTGGACAGAAGACGTCACCTCTCGCGAGAGTTCGCCAGGCCTCTCCCAACTCCCCCGCCGCCTGTCCCCCACAAAGCGCAAAGTCGTCGAGACAGTCATGCAAGAGTTCCAGCGCCTCTTCAACAACAGCCTCCGCACCCATACCGCAGGCGGAACCAGCAGCTCCGCCTCGTCCTCCAACAGCTCTGCAGGCTGGTCCAGCAACGCGTCAACATACTCCAGCGCATCGTTTGTCTCGCGCAAACGCAGCCTGAGCGGCGGCGACTCGACGCCGCCAAACGACGAAGACGACTCGAACAAGCGGCGACGCCCGGATTCGAAAATCGACGCCAAGCAGAATCTGACAGAGTTGAGGTTTGCGTGTCCGTACTATAAACGGAATCCAGGGCAACACCCGACTTTTACTTCATGTCGGGATCCAGGCTTTACTACGATTGCGCGCCTCAAGTATGTAGCCCATTCAATAATACCTCATCATTTTTCTCTTTGTGATTGTATACTGACTTCCATCAGGGAACATCTATACCGTCGCCATCTCCTCCCACCCCAATGCCATCGATGCTGCACAACCTTCGCGCACGACACGGCTCTGCGCGCCCACCAGCGCGACGAGCGCGGATGCGCCGTGCGCACGCAGATGCCGCTCGAGGGCTTCGACAAGGAGCAAGAGCGGCGTCTGAAAAGCAAGAAGCGGAGCCAGACGTATCAGAGCGAGGAGGAGAAGTGGAAGGGGGTGTATAAGATTTTGTTTCCGGATGATGAGGCGGAGCAGATGCCTAGTCCTTGTACGTGTTTCAGTATTTCTTTACATCTCCCTTTTGCACATACAGAGAGTGAGGGAAAAAGGGGTGATAGTCATGGATGAACAGTACTAATATAACTACAGACATCGAATACCACCCCCACACCACGGATCCCAACACGCCCTCAAGCATCAGCACATTCCAAGACTTCTCGCGCCGCGAGCTGCCCCGCCTCGTGCGGCGCACGCTCGAATCCGTCGTGGAGCAGGAAGCGCAGCCGCTGGAAGACCGGCTGAAAGAGCGTCTGGTAGACATTGTGCGCGAATGCCAGGCGCAGCTCGTGACCATGTTCGATGCAGGCGGTACAGGACCGGCGGCGGCGGCGGCGCAGGGCGTGGCGGATGTGGGGGGCAAGAAAGAGGGGCCCACGAGTACGAGTGTGCCTGCGAGTTCGACGTTGTTGTTTGATGGGTTTGATTCTCTGCCTGTGCGTACGGCGCGTGTGAAGCGGGGAGGGGGGAGGGAGGGGGGTGAGAAGGGCAAGTATGTAAACACGCATTCTGCATCGACTTCGATATCAACATCTACATCGGCATCATCCTGTTCTCTAGACTCGGGGTATGCATCGACATGGCTCGCGAGTAGCAGCACACACGACGCTGCTCCTACGTTGGACATGACGTTCCCGCACGAACTGGGTACCACCGACACCGTCGATTTGGGCGGGTACTATGGGCTGTTTGAGAGTAGGGGCGGCATGGAGACGGTGGTGGGTATGAATACTGATATGGGCGGGGAGGTGGGATGGTCGTTTCTGGATTCGTCGAATGGAGTGAGCAATGGGATGCTTGGGTCGCTGGACGAGCTGAGTACGGAATGGCACATGGGACACGGGATACAGTGAGAGGAAAAGAGGTGGTTAAAGAAGTTGATGATGTGATCTATATTAGCATCGCTCTATGATTGTGCGTGCTCTTGAAAATCATTCGCGGTAATAATGGCGTCAAATTTAGAAGATATCCTCCAAACCTTGCTCGGGCCACTTTGCTTCACCTTTGGCGACCTTGTCTCTGATCTTCCAGTACTCATGATTGAACACCCAGTACTCCTCGCCTGTCGTCTCACACCTCCCCTTTGTGAACCAGCGCGGTACAAACTCCTCACCCGAGTTCTCCCTCTGCCGCCTCGTTGCACGCTGTTTCTCTTCTACACGGTTCTTCTCAGTGGCTGCGAGGTCGTACTCGCCGTCTTCCATCGCACGCTGATCAGGCCGTAATCGGGTGTCTGTGGGAGCGACTACAGGTCGCAGACGATCAGGGATGTCGTTGAGCGTGACAACGAAAGGCGTAAGGTTGAAGGGAATGCCAGTCGGTCTGCTATGCGCTTGCCAAACCAGAAAGGCTTTGTTGTCCTCGTGCTTGGATTTGCTGCCGCCCTTTTCGATGTCGGCGTCTTCAAAGCCTGGCGTGAAGCGTGCAAAGATTTTGTCGTTCCAACGGCCGCCAACTGACCACCTTACTCGGCCCTCGGCATCCAGGACTTTGCCAACAACTTGGTAAGCCGAGGAGGCTTTCCATCCACGAGCCTTGAACTCAAGTTGGCACACTTCACCAGTCGACCAATTTCGGATCTCCATTGGCCCATAATTGTCCACAACTGGGTTACCAGTAATGATGCCAACTACGGACGAAGTGACCTTCTTCCAGGTATATAGCTCTTCCTTTCCGCCGTTTGACGTGGGACGGAGGCGCAAGAACCATGTACCGAGCGGGTTGATGTCAAACGACTTGCCGTAGAACTTGGACTTCACGGCAGATTCGCCCTACACATGTTAGTAGCATTCGGGTCCTTAGGCAGCATGACTTACATAGTAGTCCCACTTTGTCGATTCGGCATATGCAGCACCGATTGGCGGATGATGGCTGACCTGTTCGATGAAGAATCGGTAGCCCTTGTCTGGCCTGGCATATTCATACGTCTCCGCAAGGAGGGGGTTGAACGGCTTCGCCACGCGACCAATGGTCGATGCATACTCGGACGCAGCAAATGCGGCCACGTAGAGCAGTCGCTCCGTCGAGTCGGCGCGTTCGGCAGCGGTGTCGAGAAGGTCAGTGTATTCCATGTCCTCGGCAACACGCTGCAGCAGTGACGTCGGCTCGTTGAAAGACACGGGCAGAGTCATCTTGGTCATGTCTTTGCCTATCATGGATTTGAGAATGCCCTGGCAGGTATTAGCATCTGAAGTGAAGTTTCTAGGCTTGCTGATGCACTTACCCATAGCGAGATCTTAGGTCTGTCATCCGCATCCATGGCGAGCTTTTGTCGTGGCCCGTCTTCATATCCTGTCCAGGCAGTGATGATTTCAGCGTGTTTCTTCTCGAACAGGTCCCCTGCAGAAGCTGGAATGTCCTTCTCCTGCGGCCCCGGGCTTGGAGCTGGCATCTCCACCACTTCGACCTCGCCCGCACCGACCGCATCAAAGAACTCCTCGTCGTCCTCTGACTCTGACTCCGAAATATCGGCTGCAATGTCAGCAAAAGTAGCTTTTCTTCGTATCCGTTGCGAGGCAAGGGCTGGTTTGGGCTTCACAGCCTCTTGCTGCTCGGAGTCCTCCACGGCTTCGACAAAGTCATCTTCGTCGTCATGGACAGTCGGCCCAGGCCCGGCAAGCTCGTAGTCTTCCAAGGCCTCGCGCAGCGCCGTCTTCGTCTTTCGACGCTTGAGCTCTGATTCTCCTAGCCTGGTCTCGAGTTCCTCCTGCTCCTTTGCAACCTTGGCCATGCTTTCCTCCCACATGCGGCGCACGTTAGCTTCACGGTCCAAGCGGTATTGCCAGTATGCATCACGGTCCCTGGATATACGGAGAAGATCGCCAATTAGACCCTTTAGGTTTCCAATGGCAGACTCGTACGAGTCCAGAGCTTGCAGCATCATGGGGTCAGAAATCTGTAGGGTGGGTGTTTTGTTCTTCTCTGATCGCAGTGCGGCCGAGACGGACGTCAGGAGATCGAGCTGCAGCTTCGCGGATTGTGCTGTAATGTTGAACGCATCTTTGTTGTGTGGCTTGACCTCGCGACTACTGCTATCATCGCCATAGTCATCATCGTCATCGTCGTCGCCTCCCACAGTAGCAGGGCCCATGTTGCTGGTCATGCGTCCGAGTTCAGGTCCAGACAGGCTTGGTTCGTATGCACTCCCGGGGTCTTCTGTGACACTGACTGCAGTTCGTGAGGACGAAGCATCCTGGTTTGCAAGGGGAACGCCAAGTGAGGAGGCTTTAGTTGTTAGTACATGCTCATAGGACATTTCGGGCAGTCTTACAAGGAGCGAGGTTCTTCGAGCTAGTCACACGTGAGCTGGTGAGGCTGGAAGTATCACCTTCCCCTCTGATCTGCTCAATCTTGGCCTGCTTCAGTGCCTCCTGGTCCTGAGTAGTCCGCTTCTCCTCCTCACGCGCCTCGTCTTTGGCCCACTGGATGGCGTTGTTCAGTGCCCAGTACCAGCGCTTTGCTTCGACTTGGTGGTTTGCTTTCAAGTGGTACTTTACCGAGGACTTGCCCTGGATCTCAAAACGCTGCTTGTCTTGGGGATCCATGTAGAGTTTCGCTATGCGCATGTTGATTGCGCCGCGACAAGCAGAGCCGGTATCGTCTGAGCTGGTTAGCTTGGTGGCTGTCTGCGCTCGAGCGTGACCTACCTTGATGCTTGTAGTAGCTCAACACGCCGTCTTCGAGCACAAACCACCTCAGCTTGTAGCCGCTTGTGTAGTTTGTCCACTTTTTCAGGTAGCCCTTCATTTCACGAGATTCCTTGGCACCCATGCCATTGTCTGCGGCAGCCGCGCCCTGTGACCCGCCTGCGAGGATTGTCTTCTCCTGGATGCCTCTCTGGGCTGCGGCGGCGGCAGGCGAGCGCTTCAAAATGGCACGCGTACGGTCGTCCTTTGTGTAGTCCTGGGGCAGCTTGCCCTTGCGGTCTCGGCGGAACGGGTCGGCTCCATTGAGCAGCAGGAGCTGGGCCAGCTTGACGTCCTTTTTCTTCGCAGCTTCGTGCAGCAGGGTGCCGCCGGCGTCGACGACGATGGGATCGGTGGCCAGCTCTCCGCCATTGACGTCGAGGGTGCTCTTGATCCTGCCGTCCTGCAGCACCTTCTCGAGGGCGTCCATGTCGCCGGCCATGACGAGCTGCTGTATCCGCTTCACATTGGTGTCGATGAAGATGGAGCGGGCAAGCTGCAGCTGCTGGAAGATGTCTGGCGTGCGGGCTAGGTCCAGCGGGGTCTGCCCCGTGTAGTTTGTGATGGAGTCGTTGATGCCGGGCTGGTCGAGCAGCATGCGCACAACAGGGGCGCGGCCCAGGGTGGCGGCGAGGTGCAGCGGCGTGTTTCCATCGCGGTCGCGGCCATTGACCTCGATGGGCGAGTCGGGCGTCGTGGTCGCGTTGGACAGGACAAACTCGATGACGGGCACCTCGGCGCACTGGACGGCCAGGTGGAGGATCGAGGTTCCTTCGGTGCGGGCGCTGGGGAGCTGCAGCGACGACCTGCTCTCGTCGTGGTCGGTGGGCGCCGACTGCTCGCGGATGGCCCTGGAGATGGCGGCCGTGTCCCCGTTGCGCAGCGACTCGAAGACGCGGAACAGCTTGACTGACTGCTCGATTGACGACGCCTTTGGGGTGGGCGAGACGGGCGAGGCGGGGCTCAGGCCGTCCTGCTGGGCGGGCGACAGGCTGGACATGCTGGACGAGAGGTGCGGGGGGTTTCGCTTGGACAGGCTGCGGTGGTGGCCGGGCAGGCGGTGGGAGCGCCCAGCCGACTCGTGGGTGTTGAGCGAGGCCGCTGAGGAGCCCGGGGGAGACGAGTCGGCGGGTTCTGGCGTGGTCACGTCCGTCTTGGAGGAGACGCGGGAGAGCAGGTTCTTGACGGCGCCCGACTTGGAGCGCTTGTGACTGCGGGACGGGTTAGAGCAGCTTCACAGAGTACACAGCGGTAGATGGGGGTGTGCCGGCAGGCCGTCTTGGAGCGGAGCACTCACCCGTCCATGATTGGCCCAAGAGAGTGACCCTCTATGTCGGTCGTCGTGAAGAGTGCAGACGGGTGGGGGAGAAGAATGCAGCGAAGCTCGACGACCAAGTAGCATTTGACGTCAAGCCGGCCTGCAGCGGGGCTTCTCCCACGAAGCTTCGGCCGGCGTCGTCAGGGGCGTCGTCCATGGCGTGGGCGCAGCGAATCACGACTCTGCCTCACCCATGCGAACGGCGCTGCATACATATGGCGTCGTCGGCCAGCTCAACCACCAACGTCTGTCTGTCACGTCTTTGTTTGGCGGGGAGCGAGGCTTTGCCGGGACGATTGCGTGTGCCATGGACACAGCTCTTGCTGGCTAATGATATCTATCTATCTATGTATATATCTATGCTTTGGTACACTGCAATGGCGGCCCTACGACGAGGCTCCACCAACCAGGATAATGGCACTTCCGAGCTGTCGCCGCAGGTCCTCCTTCTGCACATCGTGCGTGTCCTCGACCTCTCCCCACTGCAGCGTCTGCCAGGTCACCTCGAGACTCGACGCCTCGGTCGCCTCCTCGATGCCAAACCGCGCCGTGCCCGCAGCAGCAGCAGCCTGCCGTGCTTGCGCAAATGCTTCGCCCCATTCGTAGACCAGCCGGGCGCCGACGAGCAGGCTCTTGGACGCCAGCACCGCGCGCTCGAGGCCGGCGAGCTCAAAGGCGGGCAGCCCTGCACACCATCCGCGGATCACCTGCTGGGTCAGCTCCGGCTGCGACACGGGCACGATGCTGTCGGGGTTCAGCGTGGGTAGGATCTTGACGCCAGGCCAGACATGCGTGGTGAGGTGCGACGTGATGCCCGCTGCTGCCGCCTCCTGGAGCTGGCGCAGCGTCTTCCCGTTCTGCAGCGACTCGTTCAGCGTCTTCTCGGGCGCCCAGCACAGCAGCGTGTCGGTGGACAGGACGCGCATCAGGTAGCGCAGAATGTCGTTCCTGGTCTTGTCGCGCCCTGCCGCGTCTGCCGCCTCAATGTCGAGTGCGCGGGCTGCGAGCGAAGTCATGGGGATGTAGTCGGTCTTGAGGGCCTGCTGGGCGCTCATGAGGAGGTCCCACTCGAGGGCAATCGCCGTGGCCAGCTGGGGCTTCGACAGCGGGACGGTGAGTATCTGCTTGTTGGACATGCGCACCGGCCGCTGGTCGAGGAAGACCTGCAGGCCGCCGTTGGCCTCCCTGACCACCACGTCCTTCCAGAAGCGCTTGGCCAGCATGCTCTTGGGCTTGGTCGACGGCGAGTGCATGTCGCGCATCTCGCGCGCCTGCTTCATCATGTCGGCCTGCCTGCGCTTCCTCGCCACGCGCTCGGCGGCATCTGAGGGCTGCGGCGCTGGAGTCTCAGGCGGCGGCCCTGGTACTGAGGGATGGGGGAGCGGCGTGGCGGCGCGTGCAGCCGATGTGTGCAGGCACTGGTAGAGGGGGCGGTGTGCTCTGCGCGGGGCAGACAGCCGCAGTGTCGCCAGTGCTGGGCGGATCGACTCCATTGTCCTGGTGGGTGGGATGGGCTGGTGGGTTTGGGTGTGATGGCGGCCGACATGGCCTATAGTACCGTGTATACTTTTTTCCCCCCCAGCGACTTGGCGCCCTTCTCCCTCCTGGGCCTTCTCCGCTCCGCAATCCCTCCCCTCCCCACCAAGCACGACAGCAGACACCCTCGCCCATCGCCATTCGCCCATCGCCAGTCGCCCATCGCTCTCTGCCGGCGCTCTGCGAAGATGCAATTGCTTCTCCACAGTTGCCCTGCAGCATCTCCACCGTGCCGCCCTCTGCATCGGATTTGACCCCGTCGCCCCAGCCCCGCAGAGCTTCCCTCCCTGCCTCTCCCCCGTCATCCATCCTCTCCCCCCTTCTCCCACCCGCTCCGTTCATGAATCCCGGTGCTCCCCAGGCCGCTTCTGCGAATGCTGTGTCTCAGAAACCCATCCGATTCGTGACCAACCACGATGGGCCCTATGCCAAGCGCCGCAGGATCAACTCGGCCTGTCTGACATGTCGCCGCAAGAAGACGCGCTGCTCAGGTGAGACAAGCCACTGCGAATCCCGTCGTCCCAGGGAGACTCTCGAAGCTAAGACCAGCGGCCAGGTGAGCGCCCAGTATGCGGCACGTGTCTGCAGAACAAGCACGAGTGCGCGGGATACGGCGACGACAGCGCCGGCGATGCGACCAAGCAGGCCAGGAAGGCGGCTGCTCCAAGGGAGACCAAACCCTCCTCCTCGACCACGCCATCTGCGAGGAAGCCTGAGCAGCCAATCGACCCGCAGCTCCTGCCGCAGCCGCTGTCGACGCTGTCCCACACATCCGACTCGAGCATCAACAATGCCACGCCCAAGCGCGACGACGACGACGGCAGCAGCAATGGCCTCAGCCTCAGCACGCGCAACAGGATGCCCTACTTTCGCTACTTTGGCCCGACCGCCATCATGCCGGGCTTCAAGCAGATGGTCGTCAAGGTGCGGGGCAAGCGCCATGGGAGTGGCCAAACCACGTCCGACCGTATGTAGTCGAGCCCATGATCTGGCTGGCACTCTGCTAATTCCCCTAGAACACGCCGTCGACTCTTCCCCGGCGCAACCGTCAATGGGCTCGCCACCGCTCCCTGAAACGCGCACGCCTCTTGAGATTCCCGTCTACGATGCGTCTGCCATGTCGCCCAGCCCGCTCATTGCTCATCTCTGCAAGCTCTTCTTTGTGCACCTAGGCTGCTCGTTTCCCTTTCTCCAGCGCGACCGCTTCATGCGTGACTTTGAAGAAAAGCAGGTCGATGCCATACTCGTCGATGCCGTGTGTGCCTTGGCCGCCCGCTTCTCAACCCATCCAATGCTCGTAGGCAACGGCGACCAGCAGAGTGATGGTGAATCCCGCGCAGCCAATGTCCAGCCTTCCGAGTATGGCCAGGCCTTTGCGCAGCGAGCCAAGTCGGCAATTCCTGACACGTTTCCCTGTCCTAGTGTTGCTGTGGTTCAGGCTGCGTTGCTCTTAGCCTACGATGAATTCGGTGCCAGTCGTGACAGTGGCCTGTGGATGTATCTTGGGATCGCAATTCGCATGGCCCAGGACCTGGGCATGCAGACACTCGAAGGGCTAAAGTACGAGGGACACGATGGCCCCACGCCAAAGTCGATCAAGAACGACCACGAAGACAGCCGGCCCCCATTCGCCGAGACCAAATCACCTTCCCAGCCGGCTGGCAGTCCTGAGGAGCAAGAGCAGAGAGCCGTTGAGCGAGAGAGACTCGACACCTTCTGGTCCATCTTTTTCCTCGACCGCGTCATATCATCAGGCACCGGGCGTCCAGTCACATTGCGCGACCGCGACATTGAAATCTCGTTTCCTTCCCTGGACGAAGTCGACCCGGCATCTGGATGGCCTCTGCCATTCCCTGCGCTCATCAGAATCATCCACCTCTATGGCCGCGTGACGGACCTGCTCAACGGGATCCGGGATGCTCCCGACATTACGAATGACCTGCAGAGGCAACTCGGTGCATTAGAAGACCGACTGACGCTCATCTACCAGAACCTGTCGCCCAAGCTACATTTCAACGCCGTCAACTTCCAGCAGTACGTCAAGTTCAACCAAGGGACAAACTTTTTACTTCTGCACTGCTGGTTCCACACTCTGATCGTCCTGCTGCACCAACCAACTCTGCTCAAGACATTCGAAGGGACCCCACAGTCGCTGTCCACCAATAGCAGAGAATTATCAATGTCCTCGGCCAAAACCGTTGCCGATATTTTGGCCTTTACAGAGCTGATTGACGCGAGATCGGGGGTGGGCAATCCTTTCACCAGGTATGAACTCATGACCCCATAACATAACAGCGCTGACAAACCTCAGCCAGCCAATATACATCGCAGCATGTGCGTTCCTGAAAGAAACTGCAATTCATTCGGCATCATCCCAACCACAATCTCGTCCATCGACGCCAGATCCACAGAGTGAATCGGAGAGAACTGCCATTTCCAACCGCTCGCTCGGACAGCTGAAAGTAGAGAAGCCTTCGGACACTGGCAATGACCCGCGTCTCACTCATGCCCAAGATCGCGACCAGAAGCAAGCTGCCAAACACACGTTGCTCGCTTCAGCCGCCAACCAGAACTACCAGCGCTGCTATCGGGCCCTCAAGGCGCAGGAGACGTACTGGGCCGGGGTCAAATACATCCTCACTGTGCTCGATCAAAAGGCTACCGGGGTTGGAGATCCGCTTCTCTACACCAGAGAGGAGATGGAAAGTGCGTTGGAAGTGCCGAGGCCAGAACCATCCTTTACCAGCCCGGGCTGGCGGAGGAAGCTCAGCTGGGGAACCTATCTGACTGCGCAAAGCCCTGACAGTGAAGTCGCGAAAGTGACCGCCGCAATCAGAAAAGGCGCGAGAACGCCAACTATACCAGGATCTCCAATGGTCCACTCCAGCCAAGGTAAAGCATTTGTCAATCCGCGATGTTCATTCACTAAATCCTACGCAGCTATCGGTTGGTCACTTACTGGCACAATGAACTCTCCATCTACAAACCTCGCCGTAATGTACAGCTCCGAGAACAACGACTCGCGCAATGCAAAGCGTCTACCAACGAAGCCTTCGCCGGCAAGCACGCAGCCCTCGATTGCATCCCTCATCTCAGACCCTCCAACCAAATTCGATACAACACAGTCGTTGCCCTCACCCTCACCCTCTACATTCACGCAGTTCAACCCAGCAACCATGCCACCACCGCCGCCAAACCAACCTTTCCACTCCGTGCCAACACCGGATCCTGTACTGGTCTCGGATGCTGACCTCCTCCTTAACTTGCACTCTCCTTTCTCTACAGCCTCACCTACAGTCGCTCGACCGCCTTTACAGACTTCCGTCTCGTACACTCGAACCACTTCTCAGCACAATCAGCCACAGCACTTACATCCCCCTCACAACGACTTTTCGCCTACATTTAGCACCTATCCTACAAGCTCCGACAACACGTTTGGTGACATGGTCATTGATACACAGGATGTCGACATGTCAGTTTTGGGCGCAGATATGATGCCGTGGGACTTGGAATATTTACCACACGACATGTTGTACTTTGGGGACGGAGCCTTTCCTCCCGATCCATTTGGCGGCGATGTTGGCGCATCCGGACAATCGGGAGGATGAAATGGGAGATTATGGGTTCATGTACATGTTGGTGTTATGGCTGGGTAAAGGGCACTTGAGACCGGCGTTTACTTCAGATTCAGCGTGGGATACCCAAGTACATGCAGCCATTCTCATTCTGGTGCCTCATGGCACCATTTATAAGGAAATACACTCGCAGTGTCAACATTTACAATTGCCATTTCTTCTGCTCACACAACCAGGCGCGTCTTCAGCTTATCTTCGGCAACAGTTTCGTCCTTCAATTTTTCCAAAGCATCAACATCCCAACTCACACTTACGAACCGTCCGCCAAGCCATGTCCGCGCTCCCGCAGTCAACCACACAACAAATCCTCCGGGCAGTTCCACAGTGTCGTTCAAGACTAATACATGCTCAGCTTCACCCAAGATATAATCAGTGATCGGATATCCACTTACAAGGATGGGCGGAGGGCTCAGAATCTGCCAGCTTCGTATGTATCCCTCCAGGATGCAGCACCACAGCATTCACGCCCTTGTCAGCATATTCTGCATGCTGGTACTCGGTTAAGCGATTCAGAGCAAACTTTGAGATTGAATACGCAGACGCAGTTGGCATGACAAAGTTTGCGCCAATGCTGCTCACATTCACCACATCCACGGTTCTTTTTCCCTGCTCTGCCGTCGAAACAAGCAATGGTAGGAATGCGTGGAAGAATAGGAATGGCCCTTTGAGGTTGACTTCGAGCGTGTGCCACCATGATGTTGGATCAGAGTCTCCAACCAACATCCAGGGGTTCGTCCCTCCTGCATTGTTGACCAGGACATCCAACCGCTTCTCTACCCTTTCCACCTCTTTTGCGAGGCTCTTGATGTCGTCTTCGTTCGTAACATCGACGGTGAACTTCAACACCCGTATCTCCTGGTTAATCGCCTTCACCGCACCCTCCACTTCATCAAGCTCGCTCCCTGTCCTTGCGCAGATAATGATACTCGCTACACCTGCGTGTGCGTACTGCAGCGCAATAGAACGTCCGATCCCGCGCCCTGCGCCTGTGATGAGAACCACTTTGCCCGGCTGGTGAAGCGAGGGAGTGAGTTGTGGGTTGATAGCCGGATAGATATCGTTGTGTAGATTCGACTCGCCCGGGAAGTAAATTCCTGATTCTTGGGGAAAAGACATGATAGCAGGAAGTTGGGGGTTTGTTCTTGTTTTTAATCAAAAAAAAATACAAGGTTCAGACCTATCTTCTACGAAACTGAATAGAATCTATCTGCTCGTTATTTCCTCAACAAAAGTAAACATTATATACCTTTTCTTTCTCTCCTCCAATCTTCCATCCATCCCTCCATCTTCCATCCTCACTTCTCAGGCCTCCCACCCGCTTACCCCATCTACGCCCTTTCGCAGCTTACCCTACCCTACCCTACCCTCCCACGCCCCATACCAAGAGCCCCAATGCCATCCATTCTCCCTAACCATCCAACCCAACACGCCAATCTCGCATCCGCATTTGCCCCAAGAATCCGCCCCGTCGGCTTCAAATCTGCCCATTTTTCCGCTCCCAAAATCTCACGCGAGAGGGCGAAGTGCATTTGTCAGTGGGATTTGCTGCTTTTGCTGCTTTTGGCTGTTTTTGCTGGGTTAGTACGGTTCGTGCACAGGTTAGCGCGGCTCGGCGTGTAGTGTGTATGGCATCATGATTATGCGGGAGATGTTAAGGCAGGGGGGGTTGTGGGTGGAGTTTGCGGGCGGAGTTTGCGGGTAAGGCGGCCATGGGGAGAATGGATTTGCGATATTGGGTTGAGTGGGGTTGGGGATGTGATAGGTTGGGGTTGATGGTGTCATGTTGCATTCTTATTGGGGTTGAGCTTGCAGAAAGAAATGTGATGACATGTCTGGAGATAAGTATGGAGATTATTGACTTTGAAGTGTAACGCCTACTATGCAAAATTGTCTGATTGTAACAATAGCTTCGACTCTTGCTTTACACGCAAAAAAGGTCGTTGTTGCTACTGCGTTTTCTACACAATTACTACTGCAACATGCCCTCTAGACTCTCCCCAAGAACCTCTTCAACTCCCGAAATCCACCTCTGTGTCTCCCTCTCCACCATCTCATCGTCGTCTTCTCTCAATTCACTGATAAATGGTAGCATCTCCGGCAGCAAACTTAGCCACTCCTCTCCCAACCTCCTCGTCAGTGCCTGCTCACAAAGTACTGTTGCCAGTCTTGTGTGCGACTCCTCTGAGCGCATGTAGCGTAAGAGAATGGCGTTCATCTCGCGATGGTTGTCGATACTCGATGAGGACGCCGCAGCAAGGTCAGTTATGGTAGGGATAGCGAGGTTAGTTGGGTTGCTTGGCGTAGATGTCGAAGCTGAAGGGAGTGTGAGGAGAGCGAGAAGTGGAGTGAGGATTGTGGAATAGTGCGAAGGAGCTTGCCAGAAGCCGTCTTGATCATGCTGAAAGCTCTTTTGCAAAGCTCCGAGCACAGCGCTACGCAGCTCAGACTCAGTGTCGTCTGTGGCCAGTTGTGAAAGTGTCTTTGCGGCGTGCTCAATGACGTAACTTGAGTAGCTGGTAACGATGGACTGTAGAAGCATTAGATCGAGTGCCTGCTTGCCACAATGGTATACATACCTTGAACTTATCAAAGAAGCCCGCAAGGAATTTGTAGAAAGTGATAGCACCCCGTGGCCCTTCTTGGTCAACGAGCTGCACGAAGAAGGGTCGGAATGTTGCGTCGTTGAGCTTGAGGACCATATCAATAACCGACTCGACAAGTATACTGTCCAATTGCTCAACCTCCTCCTCTTCGAAGCTTTGTTCTTCCTGTGAACCAATCGTTGATCTCAGTTGGAAAGCTTGGAGAAGCAGGCCAAACAGTGTTGAGCTTGCTTTGATCAACTTGGCCTTGCTTTGGCTGTCAATGGTCGAGCGTAATAGTCCGAGGTGTTCAAGCGATGCCTGTTCTTCATTAGCACAAAATCAAATCTGTGTCTTGCTTATACGTACATCGAAGCCCAGAGATGTGGCGTGCGGCCATGTTGTCTTGATAGCAGCGAATACCTCTTGAGCGCCAAGATGTTCCGACACGCTCTGGTAAAATCCCTGGCGGCTCTCGTCGCAGGCATCGTCGAGAGCAGCATCTGCAGAGCGATGCGACAGTTTTAGTGCGGTATTCAAGTAGTCTCGCGAGAACATATATCCTAACCGCTCAACAATATTCGAAAGGAGCGTGTAGACCGCGTTGTGCAGACCAGCATTTTCTGCTTCGATTGCGTGCGACAAGTAGTCAAAGGCCGTGGGCAGCACCGTGGGCAATAGTGGGATTGCTTCATCCTCTAGGACGTCCACAACGGAAGTAAGACAGAGCAGAGACAATATACGTATCCTATCATCGCTATTGGACAGCGACTCCGAGCCGGAGATCGTTTGCGCTACGGATGCAACAGCAACGATGTCCTTTTTACCAAATCTCTCGATGATACGATCGATACAGCTAACAGAGATGATCTTAACGTCCATCTCCTGTGACTGCTGCAAGACGTTCTCGATGCTGGGTAGAAACGAGAGCAGAGCTGGTACAGATCGGCGATCGTTTTGTACAGTGGTCCCTGCTCGTAGTTCAACTGATTTGATGGCTGCAACCTGCACTTGCGCATCCGGGTTTGTGAGGAGTAGCTCCGCAGATTTGATCAGGTCGGTAGTGGGAAGGAGGTCCAAACACCTGGCAAGCACACGACTGCAGGAGTCGTACAGTTTCGGAGAAGATGCGACCTTCTTTGACAGCTGGATGATTGTCTCCACGATGTTCGCGAAAACTTCACGTGGTCTGGCAGGATCCTCCTTTCGTCGAAACGCCCTGGTAACATGGTCACGAACTCGCTCATCAGTGGCAAGGTCTGCCAAACACGACAAAAGAGTTTTGAGCGCCGTCTCAACCTGCGCAGGTTGTTTTTCGTTCAAGCTAAACAAAGTGTCAGAAACCTTGCGTTTTGGCCCAGCAGCATCAGCGACTAGGTCAAGGTAGCCTTTGAAAGCCTATATTGATCAGTTCCGTAACATATCGAGGTCTCATGAGGACTTACATCAAGCGTGTAAACAGGTTCGAAGACAAGCAGCAGATCTGTGGAAAATCTGCGCTGGGTCTTGTTGTTGTGATATCGATCGGCAAGCAAGGCAATGATAGCAGAGAGCGAATCCTCGGGGCCTAATGTGCGAGCGAGCTCCGAAAATAGCTTCAGTCTTCTGTGTAGAGGAATGTGCTCAAAGGCTGCGGTGAAGCTCAGTAACAGGTCAGAAACACCAGTGAGAAAGTTTTTGTGTTTCGAGCGAAGCGAAGCGGCTAATTGAGGCACGACACGAGAGATTGTCTAAGATTGTAAGCTACTGTTCCCTGATAATGATGTGCTGACAAACCTTATCAACAACCTGGGCCGAGTAATCGTCGTTTTGGCGGAGCAAAGTGGAGCCAAGAAAAGTGAATATTGGCATTAGATTGTGCAGGATCAAATCAGGCACCCAGGAGGCCAGATTGGCGATTAGAAGCAGCGCACTGTTTTGGACCTGTGGGCTGGTAGAATGTCGGATGCAGTCGATGAGGAGGTCCGCACGCACAGCTGATTGGTAATCAGCTGCATCTGGTTGATCCTGAGACTGTTAGTAGTCGTTGAAAGTAGTGTATTTTTGCACTTACCTTTAATGTATTCACAATAGGTGTCAGACATCCTAAGATTATACTCTGTAGATACACAAGCTCGGATCCCGATTGCTGCTTTAGCGGCTGGAGGTCGCCGAATACGCTGAAAAGATTTCTAAACAGTGCTGGATGTTGTGCGGGATTCGACTCTTCGATCAGCTCCAGGACAAAAGTGAGCCTTCGTAGGAGTCTTTGAACATCGTGTTGAGAAGACAGCTCCACTCGAGCCATCTCGTTCCGACTCGTTCGTCGCCTCTTCTTGGCTGGTGGTCCCTCAGGCATCTGTACCGCAGAAGGTACACTCTCTAAAAATATCACGAGAATAGCGGAATCAAGTTTGATATTTCGCAGTGTGTTGAGAGCCCGTTCGCGACACAAGCCATCGAATGTATCGCTGCTCTCCTTCAAAGAAATATCCAACAAGGACTGGGCTAAAGAGAGTCTCGAGTCTGATTTCATCGAAGACCAGAGCGTGTTGATGCGGTCAAATATAGCATTGGTAGATGATATCCGCTCCTTTGTCGTGCCCGCAAGGAGGAGCTCTTGTAGCAGTTGTGCGCTCTTAACCTCCCTTGCAAGCAAAGCATTCATATGGCAACGGTCAGCTTCTTCGAGTAGTACACCTTCCTCCTCGCACACAGCGGTCGCGTCAGCAGCCGAAAGAGTGCACCAGTTTCGAATGATCGGTAAAATAACGTTACTCCGGATGGCATCCGATGATTTTCCAAGAAAAGAGAAAACGGGTAGAAAGCAGAGTCGGACTCTCAAGAGCGGCGTAAGGTTTGCGTGACTTGCAAAGAATGAGAGGATTGAACCCCGCGATTGGGCTTTGATTACCTGCTTGGGATGGTTTTTCGAGGATTGTGACCCGTCTAGTATGTCCCGAATGGCTGTGATAACAAATTTGGAGTCCATGACGCACTCTTCCAGTATGGGTTTGAGTATGGAGGACAACAAAATTGCTATATCCCCCTCTTTCAACTCGGCTATCTTTGTGGACTCCCCGCCATACATGTCAGAACTGCCCCATGTCTGGGCTTTGGAGTCTGCTGATGTCTTTCCGGCCAAGTTTGCAACACAAGAAGCAGCAGCACGCCGTACGATTGGGGACGAATCTGCGAGTGCATGCAGCAAGTAGGGAACCATGTTCTGAATGGCATGTGCGGCGTCAAAACGCATGGTCGTTGCTGCAGCTGCGCGCAGAGCCGCGGCTCGAACAGGAACCGGGAGACGACTGCACCAAATCCGTATCAGCAATGATATGTACCTTGTTTGCTGCAACGCGTTGTCCTGGCCAAGGTTTTTCGAAGCAAGGAATTGTTTCGTTTGCTTGGACGTGACAGCTTGCTCGAAAGTTTCAGCAATCTCCACAAAGTTCTGATTCGACTTGGAATCGAGGAAGCTGATTGCTGTAGTGTCCGGAACTTGAACTGCGAGTAATGTCTTGTTGTCTTGTTCCTCTGCATCGGGCATTTCGTCATCGTCCGAGTCTACACCACGTGTTTGCTCATCTTCTAGTGTCTGCTCGATGGAGAGCCCTAGCAAATCGAGGTCCACGTCGTTTTGCTTGGCAGTCGTTTGCAAGAGATGCAGAAGTTGCTTGGTTTCTGCTAATTTCCGACCAACGTCAAGTAGTAAACCATGCTCTTCTGACCCTGGAGCGCTGTCCCGTAACAGCAAACTCAACGCTGATAAGACTATGCGAAGCCGCGTTTCAGTGAGAAGCCCTGATTCAATGAGCTCGTAGAACGTGCTGCGCTTCTCATCCGAGTCAATACCACTAAGCGCGCCGAGAGCACATCCTAGCGCCAGCCGCTCGACCTGACACTGCTTTGAAATAAATCCGAGCTTCTGAGATACTTGTGGTATCCTAAGAAGTCTCTTATGTATCTTTCCGGGTATTTGGGGGGTTGACCTCGCCTCAGCGATGACAGCCAAACATGCGAGGCATTCGTTCATTGATGCCTCGTCGTGTGCTAGAATGACAGCTTCCAGGAGCCCATCAAGAACTTTGTCCCCAAGCTTGGCCTGATTGACCAGAATTACAACGACAGTGTAGCAAGCCGTCACAGCTTCAGCTCCATATTTAACCCGCATGCAACTGTTGAGCACCGGCAGAACCCTCAAGACCAAGTCTTCGGTCTTTTGAAGCTGTATATCTTTTCTGCCAGAGCTTGAATTGTTCAGGATGCCAAAGATGGCCTCTACGGTGATGCTGGACCAAAAGGACAGCATGTGGGATGCATGATGGCCAGCTTTCAAAAGCCTCGTAAAGTATGCTTGGAAAGCATCAAAGAACACTGGGGTATTTATCGCGGTGTATGCAATCACTCGTCGAGGCGGGTTTGTGGGCGAAGGAAGGTATGGAGAGAGAAATCGTAAGGCGGGTGGTGGGTGGGCGGGGAGTATGGAGAGGAGGGCGAGGAATTGAGGTGTATTGTGATATGGTAGGTAGGTGAAGACTAAACATTCGGTGTTGTACTCATGGACTCTGCAAAGTGTCAGCGATACTTGGCGTCAAAGGCGTGTTCAAGATGGCTACGCCAGCAACGTACCGGAATCTTCTCACGAGCCACTCCAGCGCCTTCTCAGCGGGTTTGAGCAACAATCTCGGCCCAGCCAGGGTAATGAAGGCCTCTAGAACCGCATTCAACCTGTCGTTCTCCTTTTCGGTCATCTGCGTGCGGTCCTCGACTTTGCTCTGCTCGCTGAACAGGCTTTTGGCAAAATGCAAGAAGCGGGGATCCAGCGCGCAAAGATCTCGGTAGCCGTCATGGCATATGAGGTAGAGAGCTTCGAATGACTGCGAAGCGGCAACTTTGGAGTCGAAGAGGAGCGACTTTCCATGCGCCGACTTTTGCGCCTTGAGGTCGAGTTGATGGGTGCTCGACGCAGCAATGGCAGCGAGCTGCTTCTGGAGCGTCGTCGCCATTTTGACGGTCACGTGCAGTCGCGAGAAGCTTTAGGACAGATTGTTGGTGGTCTGGGGGGCCATCAGACGCAGCGAAAAGCGTGTCAATCGTCGTGGGTGGATTGTCGAATACAAGTGCACGGCGACGAGGCGTATCCCAAAATTTCGAAGCCAAGATTTCGCGCTAGCCGCCACTTTACGGTGGGCCACTCAGGCCAAGCGCGCCGTGCGGACCTCCGAGACTTGCAGCACGTGAGATGCGATTTCACTGTCTCGCCGTCTTAGGCCGCCCCTGTCCACGCAAAAATGTTACTAGGGCGCTGCACCCAGGGGTGGATATCTCTACAATCTGCTTCAGTTGTCATCCCCTAACTTCTGAACAACGTGTGTCCCCCGATCCATTGGCTATCATTTCTTCCACCTTTGCCCATTCAATGGCTGCGAATATCCCAAAGTTTGCAAGCTTTCGGCCAAAGCCCAAACAAACCCTCGATCCGCCCAAAGAATCTTCTTCTGCAATAGAAAGGACAGACACCCTTCCAAAGGAGAAGGCGCGCAGCAAGCAGCGAAGACCAGCATCACCGCCAACTCAAGGACCGGCTCGCGAACAGCAAGTCCCTTCAAACAAACCTTACTTCAGCGACCGTAGGGGTGATGCTGAAATTTTGCGGTACGGAACTTTAAATCGCTATGAGATCCCGGCCTATCGTCGCGTCGGCAATGGATGCGTTCTGGGCTTGTCAAGTGACCAGAAAATCGACAGAGAGAATTCCACGGCGAAGGCCATCTACATAACGCCAGCAAACCGTCGACGCCAAGAAAGACTTTTGACTAATAAGCATTTGCATAAGTCGAGTGGCCGCGCACTACGTTTGGTAAAGGTGGATGACCTTCCGACAAACTTGAATGAAGACTTCATTGCACTATCCAAGGCTGGCAAACGGAAACATGATGATAGTGAGGAAGAGTACCAAGGCACACCAGAACTCGACTACCGTGGCATTGACGGGAATAGCAAGCCCTCTGAGCCAGCTGACCCAGACACTCAGTTCGAGTCTGATACCGAGTTGTCGAGCGTGCATGTGCCTGTCATTCGGAAAAACTCTGAGCTGGTGCGAAGAACACGCGAGGATTCGGAAGATCTCGAAGGCTGGCTAGATCTCATAGACCATCAAGAGGCTATGTTGAAGCTTGAGAGACCTGCTGCTGAGCTAACCGTGTCTGATAAGGCGCATCTTGCCAATGTGCGTACTGCCATGTTCGAAGAAGCGCTGAAGAAGATTGGCAACAACAAGCACAGCCAGATTAAGCTCTACGAAGGGCTAATGAAAGAAGCTGCAGGAACTTGGCATGAGGCAAAGCTTGCCGCTAAGTGGAAGGCTGTGCTTGTGGAGCATCCACATAGCGTTGACTTGTGGCTCATGTACCTTGAGTTTGTACAGTCAAACTTTGCTGGATTCAAGTACGAGCATTGTCGTTCGATTTTTTTCGAATGCTTTGACGCTCTTTCCACAGGTCCAATTGGGATCGAACTAGAGACAACGCTTCACATCTTGCTTCGCCTGACTTCCATGATCCAGGAAGCAGGGTATCAGGAGCTTGCGCTCGCTATCTGGCAAGCACTGCTTGAGTTTCATTTATTGCGACCTGCAACAGATGCTGAAACCAAATCAGAAGAAGCCAGGCGTGCGTTCGAGGAGTTTTGGGAAACCGAAGTCCCTCGCATTGGTGAGCCAGACGCAAAAGGCTGGAAACGCTGTAGCGTAGACGACGTGCCACCACCAGGTCCTCCACCATTGCAAGAAACAGACTCGTCAGAACCTGTTCTTGAGAGCTTTCGAAAGCGTGAGATGGAGGCCGTGCTCAAACTCCGACTTCCCGGGCGTACTTCCGATGCTGTGGGGGATGATGATGCTTTCCACACTATCTTCTTCTCCGACCTCGAGGACTATCTCAAAATCATACCGGCTAGAACACCAAACATCTTGATCTTTGAGGCATTTCTATGCTTCTGCCGCCTGCCACCACTGGCTCGAACTATTGCACGTAAGCCGAAATGGTGGTCGGATCCTATCTTGCAGCGCATTTCCTACTCGGCTTTGCGTTCTAAAGAAGAAGCAAGCCAATATTTGCATGCACTGGAAAAATTCTCAGATAGTCCGATTAAAGAGTTACAGATGACTAGTGATCTTCTGTTCGACCAAGGATTCTCGCTCAATGCCGTCAGGCTGGCGCCAGACTTTGTCAGACGGCTCCTACTCCTTCTAGCCACAGAAGCCTCGAGCGAAGATATAATTGGCGAATATCTTCTCGCTTTCGAGCTCTCGCATTTCCCTGCGCGTGTCCACAAAACTGCAAAGCAACTGCTGAACGCACGCCCTTCAAGTCTGCGACTGTATAACGCGTACGGCCTCGTCGAGTCTCGTCGCGGCAATATGGCAAAAGCAGACCAAGTTTTCAGCATCGCACTCTCGATGCAGAAAGAAGATGTTATGTTGGCTGTGCCAGAAGGTTTAGAGCTCTATAGCAGCTGGGTGTGGGAGGCACTTCGTCGAGCAGAGCCAACAGAAGCTTTCTGGAGACTTGTTTCGCCTCATGGCAAGATCCAAGAACGAGCTACGCAAGACATGCAGCCCAAACATGATGTGGTACTGCGCGCCCGTACAATTTTAAGCGAGACAATTGAACGCGCTCTACTTGGTCAAGACTATCAATCAGCCGTCTTAAGCACATCTCTCCTTGCTCTCTTGACATACCTGTCAAGCAACGGCAAAGCCGAGCTTGCAATTATCGCGTACCAAAACCTGTCCGCGTGGTTCACCTCACAAAAGCTAGCCGACTCGCCTCATGCAGAATTACACGCTCAAGCCATTGCTCGCTTTCTTACATACCACATTGCCCACGCTCCAATTGTTCAGCCAGCATTCGTACGCAAAGTGCTCGAATCTGTACTCATTCAATTCCCAAACAACACTATCCTCCTCTCCCTATACGCAGCGAATGAAGCACGCTTCTCTATCGATGATCGTGTACGAGGTATTATGCGCAAGACCACTTTACACGGCTCAAGCCCGATCAATATGAGTGGCTGGGCATTCGCGATCCACTACGAGACAATAAGGGGCGAAGTGGCCGGCTCAACATCACACTCTATTCGCGCTCTCTACAAGCGTGCTACAGATGCCACTGGTGCACACAGCCCAGCTTTATGGGAAGCCTACCTGCAGTTTGAAATTGGCCAACTGCAACAAGAGCAGATGAAGTGGATGAATAAAAAGGCACGGAAAGATGGCAAAAAGGCCAAATGGGAAGTCAGGGTGGATGAGGCTCAGCAACGCGTCAAAGAGACGTTCCATTCCGGACTGCAAAAATTGCCATGGTGCAAAGACTTCGTTATGCTTGCGTTTACCAAAGCGAGCCATGTTTTCGACGACCAGGAAACGTGCAGATTGTATAGGATCATGCAGGAAAAAGAGCTTCGTCTGTATGTTGAGCTGGATGAGACGGACTTGGAAATGCGTACCTGATAGAACTTTACAATGACAGAACAAGCCAGTGCCCATTAGCACACCTTGATTCCTAACAGCGAGTTGGGAATGCTCCACCTCTGTGACTTTGCGTGGATTCTGATTTGTTCATCTTCTCCTTGCCATTACCATTAATCAGCTAAGTCAGTAGCCCGAGCAATGTTGAGTCCTTTGGACGGCCATGTCTTCGTCTGGACGTGGATGCGCAGAGGTAGGATTGGCCACTCCAACTTGGGGGCTAAATTGCGGCGTGACAACCCCAGGAACATGAGGACAACCTCAGCCTGCGTCCTGGTCGGAGCCTTGTCACCCACACGAGCATCGATGTGTACCCTTATATCCGATGGCGTCTTCGATGTCTTTCAGTGGCGCGAATTCCGGCTTCCAACTCGGCAATAACACTGGATCAGTCCACAATACTTTCAACCTTCCACCAGGCAAGTCGCGGGAGCATCCGCAGAGCCAAAGCACGCACTAACGGGAGCCCACCACAGAACGATCGGGGACTCCACCGCGTCCAACGATCCTAATACCGTTCCCACGCGATCCTGACTTCGTCGAGCGAGGGGCAAAACTCGACGAGATCAAAAAAAGATTCGCAACTACAGGCTCACGAGCTGCGCTTGTAGGCTTAGGTGGCGTGGGGTAAGTACAAGACGGCTAACCAGCGCCGCCAGCATGATACCCAGCGAGCACAATGGGCTGACTGCGGACAAGTAAGTCGCAGCTTGCAATCGAATATGCATACCGGACGCGCAAGCAGTTGCCGGAGACGTGGGTGCTCTGGGTCCACGCAAGCAATGCCGCCCGCTTCGAGCAGAGTTTCCGAGACATCGCCGATTGCGTTAAGATCCTAGGGAGGCAAGACTCACAGGCCAACATCTTCAAGCTAGTGCATGACTGGTTGCGCGATAGCAAGCATCGCTGGTTTCTCATCCTCGACAATGTAGACGATGCAAGTTACCTGCAGCCCACAGACAGCAACAGAAGTCAGCCTATGGACAAGTCAAGAACTGCTGACAGACCGCTGCGCGAGTACCTTCCTCATTGTGAGCATGGTTCAATCCTTATAACAACGCGGAACAAGGCAGCGGGGCTAAAGCTAGTCGAGACGCGTGATGTCATTCATGTAGAGCCAATGGACAAGATGCAGGCGCTGACGCTCCTTGAGAAGAAGTTAGGAGTACAAGAAGACACAGATGATACCGGCGATGATGCTGCTGAACTAACTGCCGCGCTAGAGTACATGCCGCTAGCTATCGTGCAAGCAGCATCGTATATCTTGCAAAGAGCACCACGATGCTCGGTGGCGCAATACCTCAAAGACTTCAAAAAAAGCGAGCGTAAACGGTCAAGTCTGCTTACCCACGAAGACAGCCAGCTACGACGAGATTGGGAGGCGAAGAATTCGATTCTCATTACATGGCAGATCTCCATTGAGTATATACAGCAGACACGGCCATCGGCAGCGGACCTCCTCTCACTAATGAGCTTCTTCGACCGGCAGGGGATTCCAGAGGCACTTCTTCACAGGCGAACCGCGCAGGGAACTGACCGGCAAGATCAAGCGGAGCCTGAAGACAAGGATTCGAATAGCGAAGAAGATATTGCTTCACAATCGAGCGCGGCCGATGACGACTTCGAACGAGACATCGTAGTATTACGCAATTTCTACTTAATATCCATAGAGACCAGTGGCACAGGCTTTGAGATGCACGCGCTAGTGCAGCTTGCGACACGGAAGTGGCTTGCTGCAAACGGTACCGACGAGCGGTGGAGGCAGCAGTTCGTTAGCAATCTTAATGCGGAGTTCCCAACAGGACAGTACGAAAACTGGCCAATATGTCAGGCACTTTTTGCGCACGTTAAGGCTGCTGTGGAGTACAATCTAGAAAAGGAGTCGTCACTCCTAGAATGGGCCAAGTTGCTCTACCATGCGGCGTGGTATGCAGTGGAGATAGGCAATATTAACGATGCTATAACATTTGCCGTGAAGTCATTAGAAGTGCGGAAGAATGTGCTAGGCCTAGAGCATGGAGAGTCGCTGTTGAGCATGGCAATGGCTGGATTGGCATACAAACTTGGAGGCCGATGGAACGAAGCCGAAGAGCTAGAGGAGCAAGTGCTAGAGACTCGCAAGAAGAATCTAGGAATAGACCATCCTGACACGCTAGTGAGCATGAATAATCTGGCGGTAACGTATATGAATCAAGGGCGGTGGGATGTCGCAGAAGTGCTACAGGTGCAAGTGCTAGAGAGTTACAAGAAGAAGCTAGGACTCGAGCATCCTGAGACGCTATTAAGCATGGGTAATCTGGCGTCAATATATTGGAGTCAAGGGCGGTGGGATACTGCAGAAGAGCTACAGGTGCGAACGCTAGAGACTCAGAAGAAGAAGCTAGGACTAGACCATCCTAACACGCTTATATGCATGGGTAATCTGGCGTCAACATATATGCATCAAGGGCGGTGGAATGCTGCAGAAGAGCTACGGGTGCAGTTACTAGAGACTCAGAAAAAGAAGCTAGGACTAGACCATCCTAACACGCTTATATGCATGGGTAATCTAGCGTTAATATATGGGAGTCAAGGCCGGTGGGATACTGCAGAAAAGCTACAGGTGCAAGTGCTAGAGACTCATAAGAAGAAGCTAGGACTAGACCACCCAGACACGCTAATTAGTATGAACAATCTCTCTTGGACGTGGAGATACTTAGGTCGAGATTCAGATGCCATAAAACTGATGAGGCAATGCGTACGGCTTTGCCAGCAAATCCTTCAAGCGAACCATCCTCTCTTGATCGATTCTTCCGCAACCCTAGCTGAGTGGGAGACATCACAAGCGACTGTGAATTGAGAGACACATGAGAGTAAGGCGGACCGTGGCTAGCTACCGTTAAGGTATCGCTGATGTAGTATGATTTGTCCAAAACTACTTTTGTATAGAATGCAGAATTGTCCAGTCATATATGCATATATACTAGCTATGTGCTTGGCATTGTGCAGATCTTAGCTTTTGTGCCGACAGAATGTCTTTTACTGTGAGTTGGAAAGGAGTGTTCTTGCACAGGATGTAGGGGGCTGTATCAAAACCATGAAAACATGGTATATAATTCGTGCGCGTGATCTTATCTAACAGGACCTTGGAAATGCGGTTCTGCTCACGGGATGCATGATTGCCTCAAGACAATGGTGATCACGTGGTGTTGCAACCTCGTGGTAGCCTGCGATTGCGAAATGGGTGATACCACACCAGGCACCAACATAGCCTGGGCTCTTTTCATGTTTTAGTTTGTCCATTGATTGGTCGGGACTCTTATACAACCTAGCTTTTACTCCATAAGTTTTCCTCGACTATGTCAGCGATCACTCTGATCCAATCAGGCATCACTCAACTCGTGCCTCCTTTCCTTCCTGCCCACTCGTGATCACTGCTGCCTAGTCAATCATGGCAAATATAAAACCTTCGACCTATCTCTCCCAATTCTGTTCCTCAGCTGGCTCTTTGCCTTTGGCTTTGATTCGGATGTAGTATATGTTCTCCTGCAGGGTAACACCTCAGACCAAGTCCTATCGAGACTATTCAGTTACCTACTTTTTGAACTTCAATCCCCAACTCACTGGTCTGTGATTATAGTTGGAGGTACTGTGCCCGTTCTATTACACTACCTGGATGCGTGCACGAATGCTTTTTCATCGTCCCTGGCCAGCACAGAGGTGTTGGCGGTCCGAGGAAGAAGTTTGAAGCATGGGTGTTGTTGATGCTGATACTGTGACTGTAGGGCTTTATCGAAATGTTGTGTACTTGAGTAAGAGCAAGACTTTCGATAATTAAACTTGACAATCAAATTACTCAGCTCTTCCATACTATCTTCTGTATGTGTTCGCGGACCTCGCATCAATTGCGCACATCTTTGCATCCAGAGAATTCGCGATAATTCCTCTTGTTTTCTCTATTCCTATCTTATCATAAGTTTGCCATGATGCTCTTGCATTTGCTGCGATCCTTTATGTATCTCCTGTGATTGGAGCGGCTCTTGTCGCGCAATATGGAAATACACTACGCGCCACGCGATTTAATAAGATCGCAGTACCTAATTGTGCGATTCGAGCCCGCCATTGCGGCTACCAAGTGAACAATAATGAACAATGCTTCGAATTAGTACGGCAGTTTTGAGGCCCCACATGCGAGGTAACAATATACTAGAAATCGATATAGTCTTCGGTCAACAGATTTGCAACTCAAAACTAAATTTTCGAGAGCTTTCGATTATGGCAACACAACCATCTACAGTGATGAAATCACTCCTACTTACCGTGCTCGCGCTCTCAGGCGTAGGCCAAGCCCAGAACGTCACCCGCGGTGCGGCAATGATGCGTTTCGCGTGCTCACAGCTCACAGTGGAACGCCTAGATCCGCTAGTCAACCCTGGCGTTATCGGTAGTCCGCATACACATCAGATTGTTGGTGGGAACAGCTTCAAGCCAGAGATGAAACCAGGCGAACATGACTTGGTCGAACGGAGTAGTTGCACGACCTGCACATTCAGTGAAGATTTAAGGTATGTGTTACCGAGACTGAAAGACAAATAATTGAAGAAGTACAACAAATTACGGAAGATTATACGGCAGTCAAGGCCTGCTAAGTGATGAGATAAAGCTAAAATCAGACAGCAACTACTGGACAGCAGCATTGTACTTCCGCGCTAAAAATGGCACATACAAGCGTGTACAGCAGTTCGAGAATGGCGGTCTGCGCCAGAGAGGTGGAATGACCGTATACTACATCCCACCATATGATGGTGTTAGCAAAGTCACTGCTTTCAAACCGGTTCGTCTCCACAACTTTTCTTCATTATACCGCACTTTATTCCCCCTCTTCTCATAAGCGTCTAAACCGTATTAAGATATGTGTATAGGGATTCCGTATGCTAGCCGGCAACCCCATCCTCCGCAACACAACCGGCGAATCGCGCGGGATCTGCCACCGCTGCATCTACAAGAACGCCATCCCCTTCGGCGGCGCACCATGCACAGAAGAAGACACCACCCACCTCCCCACGCGCATGTGCGAAGGAGGGATTCGCACACAAGTCACCTTCCCGACCTGCTGGGACGGCGTGAACCTCGACAGCCCAGATCACCAGAGCCATGTCGCGTATGCGGAGATACCGTTTGAGCCGTACGCGGAGCCGAGAGCGACGTTTCCGTATACGCCTGAACAGCAGAGAGGGAAATGCCCGGAGGGATTTCCGGTGCATTTACCGCAGGTTATGTATGAGGTTATGTTTGATACTGTGCCGTTTAATAAGAAGGAGCTTTGGGGGGACAACGGGACGCAGCCATTTGTGTTTAGTATGGGTGATGCGTAAGTTATATTTTGTCATAAGTGGAAGGTATTGGGAAGATTTGACTAATTGTGACTAACAGGACCGGACATGGCAATCACGGTGATTACATGTTTGGCTGGAAAGGTGATGCACTACAACGAGCGCTGAATGCGCGCTGCAGTAACGATATCTGCCGCGAATTAGTAAGGCAGAGCGATGAAGACGCGATGGAATGCAGTATCCCTCAGACAGTTGTAGAAGATGTGGACGGTGACGATTGTGAGTACTTTCCAATACTGATTCACGAAGATGAACTGACCGCTCCGAACAGGGCTGGAAACTCTACCAGGTGGTGTGGAGGTCAATAATGGGTTATGAGAGGACATCCGATTTGAAATGGTATTGAAGTGTTCTGTAGCTACATATGGGCATAGACTATTGGTACGGGGTACTTTTATCGTGGTTAGATAAATTTCATTGGATTACCGGTCATCCAGTAAATATAACTCAGTCGAGAAAGCCAATCATGCCCTTCATTGCGAGGTAAGTGAAGCGTCTTATTGTCATGCTTTTTTTTTAAACAAAAATTTCTCAAAAATACTTGCAAAAGCTTGTTTGTGTAATCTTTCAAATGTGAGCATTTGTGTGTTTTACTTTCTTTTAAAAAACCTAGATTAATTTACACACTCTTCGATTCAGGAATGTCAAGGTGATTTAGCAGATTACTGGTCACTAAAGAAATCGCAATTAGGACAAGGATATTGTATCTTGTATATCTTTTGACTTTCTTGTGGTTGGTATGCACCCTTTACACCCTCTTCATGATAGTTCATGCTTCTATATCAGTAACGGGTCTGTTGAAAAGAGTATAGGACCGCGCAAGGTTTGCAGCTGAGCCGACTGAAATTACAAAAAGCGGTCACCGCGCTACACGTCCAGTGTGCAACGCGCTGCTTCACCATCCAATGACACTCTATCACGGTGTGTTACAGTATCAATCCTCAAGCACCTTATGCTTGTTGATACAGCTTCTTTCCTCTTGACCATGTTTGCTCTACTTGAGCTTCTAGCAGCGTCTCTGGAGTCCACTTGCAGTCCAAAACGACAAAGTCAGCCTGGAGGCCTTTCTTCAAGGTTCCAGTCCACTGTTCCGCAAAGCGAGAGTAGGCGGCTCCTGAGGTTGCCGCATGGAAAGCCTGTGATATCGTAAACGCTTGATGTGGAGTCGTCTGTGTTGTCAACTCTGGACGTGTCGCTGATTTTCTTGTTGTAGCATTGTACAGGTTGGGCATTGGAAAGTGCAGTGCCGTTGGCGCATCAGTACCAAAGGCTACGCATGCACCCCCGTCCAAGAATTCCTTGTAGGCGAATGCGCGTTCCCATGATTCCGCTCCTATTAGCTTAGGGTAGTCTTGCAAGATCGCTGGGTCGGAGTGGACTGGCTGCACAGACGCGGTAATGCCATACTGCCCTAGGCGTTTTGCATCTTCTTCGCTCGTAATCTCAAGGTGCTCGATTCTGTGTCTTCCGTTGGGTGTGTTCGCTTTCGCAATAGCGTTCACTGCCTGCGAAACAGCAGCATCACCGATTGCGTGGACAGCGACTTGCAGACCCGCTTGTGCTGCTCGCGAGACAACCGAATCCATGACATCTGCAGGCCACAGCGGCTGGACAAGATCAACGTGCCCGGTGTATGGGTGGCTAAGTGCTGCGGTACACCCATCAACTACGCCATCGCAGATGAGTTTTATGCCCACTATGCAGAAGTCTGGAGACTTGGTCGGATGCCATTGTTGCAATTGAGCGATAGCCTCGTCTACCTTTTCCGACATGTCGCCTCCGCTCCCGGGAGCGGTAATTAGCCAATGTGCAGCGACATGAATAGGCAATTCGCCATTCCGCTCGCGATATAATCTCAGCGCATCCCATGCATTGTGATCCATGGCCATGTCGATAGCCCCGGTATATCCAGCAGCAACGTATGCATCGAATGCACTTTTGAGTGCAGCTTGCTTATCTTCCGTAGTGTAGAGAGCGTTCAGAAACGGCCAAATGATATCGACCTGGCCGGCCTCCGCGAACAGTCCAGTCGGCTGGCCGTTCTCGTCACAAGCAACTTGGTGAGTACCGAGCTCTTTGATATTATCTAGGGGAAGCTCCTTGAGCGCTGCAGTATTGACCCAGGATGAATGCAGATCCAGTGCTTCGACGTATATTGGCCTAGGATCCAAGTCATCGAGCATAGTAGCCAAAGCAAATCTTCCTGTGCTCGGTTGATGCCATCCGCGACAAAGGATCCGGGGAAGGTTTGGATGGCTTTTTGCGTACTCGGAAATGGCTCTGCGAACCTCTTCGAGCGATCTGCGGTGGGTGAGATCCAACTTATTCCTCGACAGGCCAAAGAAGAGCAGATGTGTGTGCGCGTCAATGAGCCCTGGCACTACCACTCGATTTTCAAGGTCGATGATTCCGGCTCCACGCTGAATGGATTGTTGCACCTCAGCATCCTGCTGAGAGCCTGTATGGAGAATCTTATCATCCTCAACCACTATGCAGTCGGCGAAATCGACTGCTTTCTCTGAGGCACCAGAACTCGCGAATACGCGTCCGTTGACAAAGACCTGTTCGCGTGCCATTGTTGTGACCAAGATGGCGTTTCGAGCAATTGATCAGGGCTTGGAAGTAAGCATCACCATTGGGATAGTAATACACATGTTGATCCGGTTATCGGCACTTCCCAACTCCACAATCTTGAGGAATAGGCGAGGGCCTGTTCCTTTTCGCTATCGTGGAGGTCTTCAGTCCCTGGAGGTTTGTTTGGGCTCATCAGTCCTTTCCTCTTTCAGCATGTCCAACCGACGAGCCGCGCAACACCATTGGCCTGGCGCGCCCGGTTAGCCCTACCCCACACTTGATAACGGAAACGCTATTGCGGCTTGTGCTCGTCCTGCTACCGCAATCATCTACCGAACTTCTTCCGCAGTTCGGCTCTTCATATCTCGCCAATCCCAATCCCAGCATGAAGCGAATCCCTTGCCCTGTCAGCCTCGAAATGGCAAGTGTATGCGCCGCTACAGGTGGAATAGTTTCATGTCCCCAAGATGGGCTTGCTAGCTGCAGGGAGGCAGTTGTCTGGCGCCTTATCGAAGCCCTCATAGCCCTAGCAGATAATGGCGCTGCGTCTAGACCGAAAACGCCTCTTGAGATTGCCGAGCGTGCTCAGGCTGTGCCTTTCGCTGCGAGCAACATATCTTCAATCGCCCCGACTCTTTGAGATTCTTCTTCGCCAATGCTTTGAGGTTGCTTTCTTGACCTACAATATGCAGCAGAATTCAGTCGAAAGCCATGATGACCCATTGTTCTGGCCACCGGGGACAGTGACCCTTGAAGGTTGGTAACCAACTCTGGTCTGAGCGGCCGATATTCACGGAAGCGACCTACTAACGGTTCTGCTTAGAACTCCAACACTCTCTTGATGGAGCCGAAGAATCATTTCAGGTTGTCTTGGTCCCCACGCCAACAAACGATCCCAATGATCCTCTAGTATGTCAAACGTTCTGCGCCACTGCATAGCCCGCGAGACCTAACCATACCCAGAACTGGAAACCATGGGAGAAGTATCTCAATTATGCTCTGACCATGCTATATTCTTCCATCGTGTTCGCACTGTAAGTCCATCCTCACTGCAGCTCCATTTAGCGGTGTACCTAACATGGACTGGCAAGGATATCCGCAATAACGCCAACATGGGCCCCAATGAACATCGAATTGGGCTTCAGCTACGAGGCCCTGAACAATAGCTATGCCACCGGGTCCGCGACGCTCGCCATCGGTGCACTGATCTTCATCCCATTTGCACTCAAGTACGGTAGACGGCCTATCTATCTCCTCAGCTTGCTCGGCCAGTTTTTGGTTGCCATCTGGGCTGCAAAGATGACCAAGGCGGTTGAACTATACCTGACTCAGGCGTTTAACTGCTTGCTAGGAGCATTAGCAGAGGTCATTGTGCAGATGACCATTGCAGACGTTTTCTTCGTTCATGAAAGAGGTTTGATGAACGTCCTGTACGTCTGCACGATGACCATAGGAACCTCTTTGTCCGCATTGATTGCTGGTTATATCACTGTTGGGCAAGGCTGGCGGTGGGTGTGGTGGTGGGTTGCCATTATAGTTGGCATCTGCCTACTACTGTTCATGTTTCTCTACGAGGAGACAAAATACGTAGCACGCATCGATGGCGTATCTGACATTACCACCCGGTCGTCAACAACAGAAGACCAGCATACCAAGATGCTGGACCACAAGTCTGGGGATGACCAGATCAATCCCGTCTCGTCAATAACAACGGCGACCATTCCTCCACGAAAGTCCTACCTACAACGCCTCAGGCTCATTTCAACAACGAAGGGCAGCCTCAAACAGCTGGCACACCATAGCTACCAACCAATCTTCGTCATGTGTACGATCCCTGCCGTCACATACGTCGCACTTCTCTACGGCATAGTCACAGCTGCATTGCAAGTTGGCATTACACTCGTCGCAACCTACATGCCGGCGCCTCCGTACAATTTCGACGCTTCGCAAGTCGGCCTGATGAGCTTACCGCCCTTCATTGGTAACATTCTTGGCGCGATACTGAGTGCGCCATTTGCCGATCGCATTATTCTGTACCTCTCCCGCAAAAATAAGGGTATATACGAGCCAGAAATGCGTCTGTGGCTGCTCCTCGCGTATGCACCCTTCTTCTCGGGAGGGCTTCTGCTTTTTGGATATGGGTTGGGTAAAGGCATGAGCTGGCCTGTGGTAGCAGTCGGTTCAGGGATGTACTCAATGGCAATGACTCCAATCAGTAGCGTGGCATTGTCGTACATCACGGATGCATACACTGATGTAAGTCTTCCTCAACTCTCCCCGATCTCCAGGGTGTTCGTATACTAGTCTAACTGTGCATAGATCATCGCAGACTCCATAGTTGGCGTAACATTTCTTCGCAACGTCCTCGCAACTACGTTCGTGTTTGCGCTAACACCGTGGGTTGCACGAGTGGGGTTGCAAAACGTCATGTTAACCTTTGGCATCATCACCTTCCTCATCCTCGGTGTTGGCACGCTCGGGATGATCATATACGGCAAGCGACTGCGGCGCGCTACAGCTGGGAGATATCGAGTTTATGCGAAGAGACAAATCGATTCCAGGACTTAGTAGGAGCTGTTGTGCTATCGAGCTAAGCATTGTTCTGGTATTCATGTACGCGTCAAACACTGTCCTGTATATTAGTGTTTATATCCTGACAGCAGTACAAAATGGCTAGCTATTAATTACTATCGCGCTTGACGAACAATTTGGCTGGTTGTAAGCATATCACACGTTGTATTTCTATGGCGATAAAGCTCTTATCATGGCAGTATGACTGAATATATCTGGCTAACATATACCGTGTAATATTGGTCAAGCTAGACATGCATTTTCATAGTCTCTTCTTCGAGGCAATTTAGGAAGCATTCGTCCCATTCATTACTTTTATATGCACAATCGTGAAGAAGTCATACTTCTCCTCTACTTACTACGTATGGTAGCCTCCTAGCAATTTGCAATACAACGAGTCCCGTCCCATTGTATCCACTTGAATGGTCAGCAAAAGCTGCATCCGCAGTGCAGTAAAATTGCCAAGGCCAAATATGCGGTACCATTACAGCGAGGGACGCGACGCGGAACCAGCGGAATGTATGCGCAGTTCCGTCATCCTTGTCCGACAGATTGCGGGCGTTAGCGAAGCCGCAAACCTCCGTCGAAGCGAGCCAGGAACTATCCAACCACAAGCGTGTATCCGCAATAGAGTTCCGCAACTGGATGCACACTCGCCCTGGCGGAACAGAGGTCCACAATTAAACTGGAGGATGACTTCGACGCAGACTGCTTTGTACGCCCTCTGATGTACTTTGCGACTTGAACGTCATCTAGTCTTCTTTGTGATCGTTACGTTCTTCCTTTCAGTCACTATGGCCCCAACAACGGCCCCGCTCACCATCCCGCCAGCAGCAGCATCCATCCCAAATCTCCTCCTCAACTACAATCCAAGATCAATACCAAACGACAAGCCCGCCATCATTGATGGTCCCAGTGGGAAAACAGTATTCACATATGCAACATTCCGCAACGCAGTAAAGCACTTCGCAGTCTACCTGCGGGATGAAGTTGGAGTAAAGCCCGGCGATGTTGTGGCCTTTTACTCAGGGACGAGGGTCTACTTCCCCGTCTGTGTTCATGGCGTGCTGGCAATTGGAGCGACAGTCACTGCATTGAACCCGTTGTATCAAGCCAAGGTTAGTTGCAATACCAGCAAAATTCAGGTTCAACAACGGTTCTATGCGACTAACATCAGTTGGGTTGAAATAGGAAATTACTCATGCCCTCAATCTGGCAAAACCGAGTCACATATTTGCTGAGCCTACGCTTGTACCTAGCTTGCAGTCTGGATTAGCAGCTAGTAAGCTTCCCAGTTCGTTAACCATCCATGTATGGGACGATATGGTTACACCGCCGCCTGGTCTCCAATCAAATATTCGCCCTGTTCCAATATGGTCCATTACCTCTCGCTCATCGTCTTCTGTTGAAACTTTCAGGCCGCATCCTATAAACCCGGACACCACGCCTGCTTTTCTTACATTTAGCTCTGGAACATCTGGTCTCTCAAAAGGCGTCATCTTGAGTCACACCAACGTGGTTGCGACCTGCTTTCAGCAATTAGGTCGATTACATGATGAGCTATATACCTCGACCACAGTGACGGTACTTGTGGTACCCTTCTTCCACATTCTAGGACTAGGCGGATTCTGCGTACAGTATGTCTGCCACGCCGTGCCAATTGTCGTATTCCCACGCTTTGACGTGCACGAATTGATCAAAGCCATCGAGACGCACCGCATCACACATATCAATATCGTACCTCCCATCGGCGTTGCATTACTGAATGCAAAGGAAGAGATGTTGCAAGGCGATAATGGTAGTAGGAGAGACCTGTCGAGTCTTAAGTGTTTGATGAACGCGGCAGCGCCACTGAAGTTAAATCTAGCAGATGCATTAAGCAAGCGGTATGGATGCACCTTGACACAATGGTATGGCATGACAGAGATGAGCCCCAGTGTGTCTTCTCAGCGCGAGGATGAAGTCGACGGAGGCGCAAGGGGAAGTTGCGGCAAAATGAACCCAGGTATCGAGGCAAAGACAGTGGATGAAGAGGGCCGGGAAACGACTGGGAGTATACCAGGAGAGTTATTGCTTCGGGGTCCTAACCTTATGCTCGGCTATGTGGGCGCAGATGAAGCGCGAGATCCAGATGGCTGGTTCGCGACGGGCGATATAGGTTACTTCGACAAGAACGGGTTTCTATTCATTGTTGATCGAAAGAAAGAGATGATCAAAGTCAAAGCGTATGTGATAAAGCATCAGGTACGACCGAGAAAAAAAACTGACGTGGAACACAGACATCAAGTCGCGCCCGCAGAACTCGAATCGATTTTGCTTAGCCATCCTGATGTCAGAGATGCCGGCGTCTGCAGTATCTACTCGGACGCCGAAGCTTCTGAGTTTCCTATTGCATATGTCGCCCTAAAAAATACCTCTAATCTCGACTCTAAGACCACGGAAAAGTTACGCCTTGATATTCGCCAACATGTCGACCAACAAGTCGCTCACTACAAGAGACTGAAAGGTGGACTTCATTTTCTGCCAGCAATACCCAGAAAGTGAGTAAAACATCTTTGACAAACACGCGCCTTCACACAACCTGCTAACCAAGATTGCGTAGTCCTTCTGGCAAGGTACTCCGACGCTTGCTACCCGCAAATTTGGAGAAGACAACTCAAACGCAACAGACAGTGCTTCAATCAAGACTGTGAGAAGCAAGCAGAGAAGATCCTGAACTGCGCGCACCGTAGTTATAGTTTATCTCGAGGGTTTTCGGACCCATATGGCCGTCCCTGCACTCGGAACATAGATTCAAGACAACGTGGCGACACTGGAAGAGTTGATGAAGTACCAAAAAAAAGGCTTCAATAAGCCTTGGGCGAAGTGAACTCGAGTTCACGGACGCCGAAGTATCCTCAAATCTAGTTTCCGTTGTTTCCCTAGATCTTAGAAGTAGATATGGCATTGTAACACAATGGTTTCTTAGAAGCCTCCCATAAAGGCATTCAACCAGTCGTCTGTAGTTGATGCATGGTCGATATCAATATTTAGACTTGGATCGAATAGATCGACTTCAATACCATTCTTGATAAATGATGAAAGCTCTTCTTCGAATTCAAAGTTGGTTATGACCATGTCCATCAAGTCCGGAGAGACATGTGAGACTGCTTTTTGCGCTTCTTCCGAAAATTCTGGACCAGGGGTGTACCGCGGAGTCCCCAGGTCATTGCTATAGTCTGCTGCATCATTGGTTGGAGGATAGTTTGTGGGGAGATTGTGGTTAGCTAGTTGCATTTGCTGACTAGCCTGTAACCCATCGGGCAGAACATGTGTGGATGGATTGAACAGACCGACACTATTCTGGTTTGCGTCCCCGTTTGCGGGTGCATTGGTGGAGAGACTATTAGATAAGCTTGCCGGATCGTCACCCAGAACCATTGCAATCATTTGATTCAAACGCATGACGGATCTTATCAGCTTCCCAGAAACCCATGTTTTAGTGCAATAGCTTCGTAAAGTTCGTACGGCAAGGATAGTAGCAGCACCATAAGTGGGACGAAACAGAGGTTCTTTGATGAGAATGACAAGAGATATGGTGGCCGCATTGGCCAGGTAGTGAATGAATGGGTATAGAAACTTGGGGTGCTTGTCCGGGATCTGGAGGTGTCGTTCGATAATATCATGTGCAAATTGTAAACACATCACTTCATTGCCAATGTAATTTTGGACCTCGGTGGGGCCGGACGGCGGCTTTCGTAGCAGTGGTTGCCGAATAAGAAGTCGAAGTCCAGAAATACGCTAACCGCAATATTAGACGTGTTATAACAAGTAATGCTGGCACATACCATTCGCGTCAGTGCTCTTTGCTTAACATGACGCCATTCTGCGTCACTGTCCCGATGCTCTGAACTCTCTTGATATTTAAAAGGTATTTCAGCTTCGTATTTTGATAATAATGTCTCCAGATATTCGATCTGGAAACGGCCGGGCAGTGCGTCGATATTGTCGGCTCCATACATTATCTCCCACACTTTGCCAAGAATTCTGCAGTATTGGGCCATGGTGCAGAGATAAGGAACTGGGGTCGAATGATCTTCCAGAAGATGTGCGTCCAAACTGCCAGCCAATTCAAGGGACGTCTGCGGGTTTTTGTGGTGCGTAGCCAGCCATTCATCACTGCAGTTCCTCGGCATGGCGGTGTCGATGTTGAAGTCCTGAGTCAAGAAGGGACGGCCCGTTTCCAAGGCATATCTGCGGTCCATGATGTATATGCACCACCATATCCGTCGATACATTTCGTCGTCGAAAAAGGACATTCGATTAAGCATCTTTTGACGGTGAATTCCAACTTGGTGTGCGTAGGAGATTGCTATGGACAAGACTTTCTGACCACGCTCTATACCGTCCAGAGGCAGTAAGTAGACCACAATGAGGACGAGAGTTTGCAAGGCCTCCATAGGACTATCGCTCTCGATGAGCGCAAACAAATCTCCGATGACGTCCATGGCAGTGCAGTAGAGGCTCCATCCGGCGGCATGCTTTCCATTCTCGGTACTGGCTCGACGTGAGACAGTACAAGCACCGGCTGCTAAACAGAGGAGAATCTGGGCGACTTGCATTCGATATCGCAGGGCGACTTGTTGGTCTTGTTCGACTGGTAGCAGGAACCAATCGTCCCATAGGCGATTATAGATAGCTTTGACGTCTGGGATGAAGAGCATAGGGTAAAGGATGTATATTTCGTCAAAAAAGTTTTGGAGGCGCAGATCCCAGCGCACGCGGTCTAGAGATATTTCATTGCTAAGTAGTGCTCGGCGGAGGAGGCCCGTTGGATCGCTGTCGGAAACCGGGAAAGCTAGGGTACTGTGTACTGGAGACGGTAGATTCCCATCTCCTGCAGGGGCACGATCGCTACAGTCGACACCTACGGCACCCAACTGGTCTTCGACCTGGCTCAACGTATGATCAAGGGAAGTCTCACCAGAAAAGGCAGTTGAGGAAGAGCGGCGGTTATTGGACGGGCGGTTCAACTTGATAAGGGGAGCTGAATTCGGCTTTCCTTGAGCCAGCGACTCCAGTCGGCGCTCAACTTCTTCAAGGCGGTCAAAAATGGGTGTGCTTTTTTGAGGGACTTTGAGACAGTCGCGCCGTTTGGCAGCGCAAGCAGCACATGGCGTCCCTCCCATACACTGAGAGCAGTCAGCACAGCTTTTAGGAATAATACTGGCGAGGGAAACAAACCCTGATCTTTCTTCTCTGGCAGAATTCGCAGGCACGCGCTATATATCTGCCGCGCTTTGCCCTTTTGCGTTCTGCTGGCGCCGAAGACTGTCCTGCATCAGGCACTATGGGGGCGTCGTTATTATCCATGGACATTGTATAGAGCGCAATGCTATGTAAAATGCGGCGATTGTTGGGTTTTGCAACATTCAAGAAGTGCGCGCTCGCGAACCATGCACAAATGACCAAGCACCATGAATGAAACGCCAGACATGGGTTGCACAAAGAACTCGGTCTATTCCTAATCTAAATTAGTCCTCATTGCCGCACCTATCCGTTGCTAGCACCCCCGCATGCACCCCGCATTTCCCCCGCGTCGGTGCTCTTGGAGACGGAAATTCCGCTCAATTCCGCCATGCTTCCATCTGGACTCTACAGCTTCGACGTGTTCTTCGACACCACGACATGGTGGAGCGCCCGCGCCAGCTCCGAAGCAAGAAGATCGGGATGTGTCATGGGCACCAAGTGGCCAACACCCGGGAGCGTCTTGACCCAGCCCGGTTCGTGACTGATTTCCTCGATTCTAGCCCTCGACGTGGTGTTGCTGCATCCGAGTCAGTCCACTCCACTCTTGCCCGAGTCAGATACTCACAGGACCACGCTTTTCTCTCCCAAGATGAAGTAGTGTCGCTGTCGAGAAGCCTCCAACAGCTCAGGTAACCCGGGCACAGGCGCGGCCAGGTAGGTAGCCGCCTCCTGCTCCTTTGTTGTTTTCAGCGTCCAGAAATTCGCATCTCCGGTCCGTGTCTGGTAAATTGCCTCATCGATATACTTTTGTCGCTGCTGGGGGACCCAGTCCGCCATGCCGCGACTTTTATCAAAGGCTGCCTTCGCTTCTTCGTACGACTCCCAGCGATCCCGCCTCTTCAGTGTCATATCTGCTATTCCCTGTGTTTGGCCTTTCATTAGAAAGATAATCGGCTCAACGAAGATGGTCGCCCAGAATGCTGAGGGAGCCATAATAGAGGCATGAGCACTACCAATTGATGAGCTACTTGCGGCGATACTGGTATCAGAATATGCTCACTTACAGGGCGCCGCCACCGAATGAATGCCCGATCCCAATGACCGGTGCTTCAACCCCAAAGTGCTTCAGAACCTGCAATATATCACGGGAAATGTCGGGCCAGTGTGCTTTGTCTTTGGATAGTTTTCCTTTATTTGCCAATGCGCTGTCGCCGTGATTGATGGCGTCAACAGCCAGTACGCGTTTAATATATGGCGCAATACTGCTGTTGTTAAGCAATGTTCTTATCACCAATTCCCATAATGATTTGTTGAAAGATGTGCCGTGGGTAAACAGAAGCGTGAATCCATCTCGAGATGGTGTGGGAATAACATATTCATCAACAACTAGCTGAAGCCGTGCGGAAGGGTTGATAACGGTATTTACACAACGAGGAAAACTTGCGGGTATCGTGTGGACACGCTTCGAGATGTTATTCGCCATGGCTCATTTGAGTTCTGTTGCAAGCTAGGAATAATGTGTTCTGTAAGATATTGATATAAGAAGAAGGCCATGCGATGATGTATTGAATGCCATAGTAACCGCGGCTCAAGAAAGCGTGGAGGCGGAACCACGAAATCACGTGCCCACGGACCCAATCTGCCTTTCCGCAACTTCTGTCCGCACAATAGTACTCGGACGAAGGAGCTACAGTATCTAGCCTATCTACCAACCCAATTCGAGAAAGTCTCGCCTTTTTCCGATATTCCTACTGCATCTTGCTATAGTTTTGGGGCGAAATTCAAACTGCGGGTTGTCAATCATTCGTCACAACATTCACGTTAAGGCTCGTGACTTACTTTATGTGAACACTCTTGGGTTCTAGGTATTCGTAGAGCCCATAAATGCCCAATTCTCTGCCTCGACCACTCTGTTTGATCCCACCAAAGGCCGTGTTGAGCTCGGGTAATAAGGGCGAATTGATTGCAACACAGCCCGACTCAATTGCACTCGACATCCGTAGCGCACGAGTCAGATCATTCGTATACACGGAAGCCGCAAGTCCGTAATCTGTCTCGTTCGCCAATGCGATTGCTTCCTCCTCCGTACGGAAGGTCTGTATCGTCAGTACAGGGCCGAAAATTTCTTCGCGAAGGATTCTGCTGTCTTTGCTTGGATTAACGAATGCAGTCGGCTCGATATAGCAACCCTTGGTGCCTCGCTGAGACCCGCCAGTAAGAAGAGTTGCACTCTGTTTTCCTAGTTCAACATACGACATGATACGGTCGAATTGGGCTTTGTCCACAACGGGGCCATACCCGGTAGATGCGTCGAGTGGATTCGTGCCAAGTTTCGTCGATTCGAAGATGCGCTTGATGGCTTCTGTGAGTTTTGGGGCTATACCCTCCTGGACCAGAACGCGAGAAGAAGCTGCATTGATGTTAGTGAAAATGCCTAACATACTTGATGCCTCTAGTGTAGAGAACTTTGAGCGACGTTTCTACTTACCAGCACAAATTTGACCTGAATTTACAAGAAATCCACCGCCGACTCTGTTATAAAATTAGTCACTGTATACAATCTCGAAAACCCAAATTGGATATTTACTTACGCAGCTGCTGTTTCTTCCAAAGACGCGTCGTCGAACACGATTGCTGGTGATTTGCCCCCTAATTCTAGTGTAACCTTCTTCAAGTTGCTCCTCGTCGCTGTCTCTTGAACCTTTCTTCCAGCTATTATCGACCCTGTGAAACTGATCTTTGCAATGCCCATATGTCCGGATAGAGCCGCACCCGCCTCCCCTGCGCCTGACAGGAATTGCACTACACCTGGCGGAAACCCTGCCTCTGCAAACAGTGGGCCCAGCGCTAACGCACCTAATGGTGATTTTTCCGATGCCTTGAAGATGAAGCAATTCCCGGCTGCGAGAGCAGGTGCAATTTTCCATCCTACGAACAGAAATGTTGCGTTCCAGGAGGCGATGCCTGAGCATACTCCCAAAGGTTCGTACCTGACTATTTTGTACACTCCATTGTCCTCTGGGTATGTGTCTCCCTTGATCTTGTCGGCAAGACCGGCATAGTACCTGTAAACCTGAACCATGTGTGCAAGGTCGAAGTCAAGCCCAGAGATTGGCTTCCCAGTTGGGAGTGATTCCAAGGCCTTGAGTCGGTCGCTGTTCTGCTCAACCAAATCGGCGAACTTGAGCATACAGGCCGCCCGCTGGGCCCCGGTGTAGGTTGCCCATGGTCCTTTACGGTAGGCGTGTTGAGCTGCTGCGACAGCTTTGTCAACGTCGGCGGAGTTGGCGGAGTGGACTTGAGAGGTTATCTCGGAATCGTCGTGAGGATTGATCAGAATGAGCTTCTCTTGGCTTGAAGCATCAACATACTAGTTGACCGAACCATTAGCAAAGTCCATTTTCGTCATCTTCCGCGGGATTACACACTTGATTATTGATAAACAGCTTCGTGGGGAGTTCCAGGTTAGAAGAAGCCATGGCAGTGATTTGGTTTTATGAATTTGTGCTATTATCCAAATCTACCCTTATTATGTGCCTACAAGACCATATAAGACATATTTCAACCTCGACTAACAGCTGCCGTTCCGAAGACGACCATAGTGGGCGTGCGTGCGGAATGGCGAGTGACATTCCGAGATCGTCCCCGCACCATCATTTGTAATCCCGGAGCACCGCCGGCTAGGTGCGTCGGTACCTTCTTGCGCAAACACCTACCGCTAATGGACATCAATTTGCGAGCCGATTGGATGTTTTACTTGCTGTCTGTTCCAGAGCCCTCTCTACACGGAAGATTATCAATCGTGTTCGAGAACGTATTCCCATCGATATCATGGAAGTGATTTGATTGGACTCTGCGAAAAACGCTTCGTCTCACAATGCAATGCAGAAACATTACGCAAAGGATATAGAATGCCGATTTCGCCAATTCGCATTAATGAAACTATGAAAGTGAAAAGATAGCAAGATGCATCCTATAAATACCAAAGGCACTAGCTACACAGCATGAACAACGAATCTAATCTACTTGCAGAAAGTAAAGTTAGAGCTTAGACGAAGGGTGTAGTGCTTCCCATCTAGCTTTTGTCGCTTCAGTTGAATCATGCCCATACAAAAATTGCTGGAACAAAGTGTTGCCCATCGGATTCGGGCTACCAGGATAGTCTCCTGCTGCAAATACTTCTTCCCTCATCCTCAGCGAAGGTCCTTCGCCCATGTGAATAAAAAACCGATTTGTCCACGAACCGCGCTGAATGGCATGAACTCTGTCGATGCGAGATTCATAGAAGAACTTCAACAGCGAGGGGAGGCTGGACTTTGATTTCAACTTTGAAAGAGTGACACCTAGCGCCGCTGCATCCTCAATCGCCATCGCTGCACCCTGGGCCAAGTACGGCAAAGTAGCATGAGCGGCATCTCCAATGACGATCATGTTTCCAGACGGGTGGATCCAGTCTGTGAAAGGTTTGAGGTCGATAAGTCGCCATTTCTCCACATCATCGGGTAGGAAGGACAACAGTTTGCTGACTATGGGCGCCCACCCGGAAAACGCTTGTCGTACTTCTGATGCATTCGCGGGAGCTCTGTAATCCTTCATCGTCCGATCATCTGGAATCACCATGAGTAGGTTGTAAAAAGCTTCCTTTTGCATGTTGTAACCAATGATGTGATGGTCGGGACCCAGTATCTGCTCGAATCCAGGAACATGGACGAACGGTGCAAGCTCCGGATCAGCGGTCAGTTTCTCTCTTGGGATTACGACGCGGAAACAGGTATCCCCAGTTTCATGTGGCTCGGTGCCTTTAGGTAAAGTCTGCCTTGCTAAGCTCTTGACTCCATCTGCGGCCACAATCAAATCTCCAGTGACGACTTCTCCGCTCTCGAGAACCACACTTGATTTATGGGGGCGGAACTCCTTTACTGTACACCCTTGTCTGACTTTTGCACCTTTTTCAAGAGCCTTTTGGTAGAGTATGTTGTGGTAATCTGGGCGGTAGACCTGCCAGTAGGGCGCTCCGTACTTTGAAAGCATTGTTGTCATGTCCGTGAACCCTTCTGGCTTTCCGGTCTTCCAGGAACGATAGTTTATCCTATTTGGCTTTGAGGAGATGGCTTCCATTTGATCTTTGACGCCCCATCGTATCAGCTCCTTAGCCGCGTTCGGAGGGACCTGTACGCCAGCCCCAATTTCGATAAATCCAGGTGCTTGCTCCAGTACAGTAACGTTATGGCCTGCATCCCTGATTGCAATTGCCGTTGCAAGCCCGCACAAGCCTGCTCCGACGATAACGACGTCAATAGTTGCTCCCGTCATGACTTTTAGGATATGTAAGAGGAGGATTGATAGAAACTAGGAGAAGATAAATATTTCAGTCGAGGAACATATTTTCCGTGCAGTCGCATTAGAAGGGTTATAAAGAAGTAGCCGCATGTTAACAACCAATCATTACACAATATCAGGCGATATATTCCATCCTTCCGTCAGCATAGGGAACGGAGCGATCCGCGGTCACATGATTCGGAAGCACTTTGGAAGCCGGACACCCAACTATGGCGGAAAGCATAAGCGAGAACGGAATTTCCGTGTTTTCTATCGTCCTAGTGTACAACCAGTTCCTCCCTTCCACGTGACTACAATCTGCTACCCTTTGGTGGTGTCAGTAGTTCGTGTATCTTTAATGCCCTTCGCGTGGCAAAGTCTAGCAAAATCTCTTCACTTCCGCCGGGTACAGTGATTGCCTTTACATCGCGCCAGATGCGTTCTACCCGCTCTCCACGGCCGCCCCTGGTCAGGCCTGTCCCACCCATGATCTGAATTGCCTCCCGAACAACGTGCTCTAGTACAATGCCCGAGTGTGCCTTCAATTGTGCAGTGGCGCCGGCGAGATGCAGAGTAGCATCCTCTGACGAGAGCATGTCAGCCTGTGAGACCAAACTCTCCACCCAGGCTTGCAGCGCTTCCGTTTCCCGACTCATATGAGCGAATTTGTAGCGTACGACAGGATGATCTACAAGTCTCTTTCCAAACGTTTCTCGTGTCAATGCATAGGTCATTGAGTCTTCAAGGCACACTCGCGCCGACCTCAATGAATGAAATGCAATCATTAAACGCTAGAAAAATGTCAGTTACGCGTTGCTAGAACGTAGAAAGATTCTGGCAGTACTACCTCGTGATTGAAATTCGACATGATATATTTGAATGCTTTGCCTCGTTCACCGACCACATTTTCTATTGGGACTTTCACCTCATCAAGGTCAACGAAGGCTGTACCGGCAGATCCAGATCCAGACATCTTCATGTGGCGCGTCTCAAGTCCCTCGGTTCGGGGAATGACTAGCAATGTCTGCCCTCCGTAATCTGCATCTACTACAAGGGTGAGAAAGTAGTCGGCGTACAGTCCTCCAGTTATCCACTGTCACACAAGTTAACGTTGTTCTACTGGATACCCAAGATACGTACCTTCTTCTGACCATCGACAATGAAGTGCTTTCCATCCTTTGCAAGCTGAGCTTTGGTGGTAAGACCTTGAACATCGGATCCCGCGTTCGGCTCGGTTATAGCCAAAGCCAACCTCTTCTTTCCCGCGAGAATCTCACCGACCACCCTTTTGAAGTCAGTCTGCAATTCAGGTAATTACTAAAGGTGACGACATACCTCTCCTTCAAATCTGCAGATCCAAACTTCTGGATAGCAGGAGTGCCAAGTACCACCCCTCCACACAGGCCATCTAATAATGCGAAGACGCGATTAGCGAAAGTTTTGATGCAAGGCAGGCCTTTTGCCTTTCTTTGAAATTTCCATCGAAATGTTTACTTACTATCATGGTGTTAGCATCCTGTCGTAATGATGTCCTTGTTAATAACTTACCTGATTACGCCAATTCCTCCAGCTCGTAGGAACTCATCATGGACAATCATATCATGAAAGCCATCCCACTCCATTGGAGGAACATCACCAATAAGGGTGTATTTGTCCCACCATTCACGTGGCACCTTGGCCCCTGATGCCATGGCTGGTAGCAGACCAGCTTTTGCGGCTTCTTCGTAGACACTATTCGGAAGCGACGCTCCTCCAGCCTCTTCCCAGTCATATACATGGGGTATAATGTGCTTTTCTACCCATTGTCGCATCGCCTGGCGGAGGCGGCGATGTGATTCTTTGATATGCGGAGACGGTACGCCACGTGACCATGGTGGTTCAGCATATGGAACAGTAGAGCCGAAGACCCACGGGCTGATAGAATCGGACATTGTTGAATGAGAATGTTGCAACGCGATCTCAATTGCTATGGCTAAGCTGCTATTATGAGTTGTGCTGGATTAGATGTGGCACACGGAACTGGACGGAATTTCGGTATATTTTCGGACACGATTCAGACATGAACTTGGACGTGCACCCGCAATGGAACCAGAGATTAGGTTCTCGTCAAATAACTGCCTCGGCAAAATGTGCATATTGTAGCTCCCAACATCAATATCTCAAAATTGAAAGTCGGTAGACGAAAAATATTGTTCAGTCCGAGCATGAATTCTTTCGATCCGAACATGATGAGTGGAAGTTTGATTAGACTGGGCTGATACAGCAAGTAAGGTGGCCTGCACTAGGAAGCGCAGAATTTCTCATTTGCCATTCTATACTTCAAAGTCAGGTATCATTCTCAATCACACACCAATTTGGGCAAAGCAGTTTTCTTAATGTCATACAATACGTCTCGCGTACATTTATTTCTTGTGTTCATATAGTATATCTTAGAATGACCAAAAAGATCTACTGTCCGAATTGTGACAACCTAGATTTTCCAGTGCCTCGGTCTCTTTTACACCACTCGCGCTGTCTAAAGCTTCGGCTGATTGCCCAACACCTGTTTCCTAGAAGGAATCACGCCAGCATGCTCCAGCGCTTTGATTGACTCGAAATAAGTGTCGTATGTGTCATCAAAGCGCGCCCAGCCCATCTTTCTTGCCTTGTTTGAACTCATCACTGTTGGATGTGGCTTTCCGACCGCCCAGTCCAAGAACCACCACGTACCCCAATCGAAGGCTTCTGGATTACCACCGTGTTTCTTGCATAGCGCTTCCCAAATTGGTTTCTTGTCTTTTGCCCAATCTTCGATCTTCCATGATTGCGATGTGATAATGCCCTTTGCGTGCTCGATGCCTACTTGATTTGTGTCTTTGAGGGTATCTTCTGTGTCCATCTAGACATGAATGAGTTTTACCGAATTGCATGCTTTGTAGAGTGAGAAGGGAACATACCTCAACGCCATAGTAGTCCCCGAGCTTGGAAAGTAGCGTTTTCCAAGTAATTACGTCCCCGTTACTATGATTGAAGGCCTCATTACGGGTGTGGTCATTTGTTACGGCCCATACCGACTGATCTGCAATACTCGGTGCATATGACTTGTCGTCTGGGCAAGTAAAAAAGAATTTATTGCCTGGGAAGCTGGCTTTTCCCCCTTGCTCTTTGCACACAAGAAAGTACAGAGCAAGCGTTATAGCTTCCGACATACCAGTTTCTAGTTGTATTTGTTAGCCAAATGTATTTTTACACGCATTACACAATGGGATTGGCCATACTTCCTGGGGTGAAGCCCACAATTCCACCTGGGCGAATGACATTCCAGCCCCAGCCTCTCTTACTTGATAATTCTTTCAGGTAATCTTCCTGTTGGTAGTAAAAAATGTGTCCCTCTGGGTCATCAACGCGAGGGCATTGCTCTGTCATAGGACTCTCGATGGTAGGTCCCAGATGGAAACCGTAGTACTACTGATGTAAGTTACTAGATTCCTTCATGGTCAAGAACGTCAAACATCATTCATGACATACCTTTCCACCCGTTTGCAAGCAAACACGTTGTAAGGAGTCTCCCGCGACGGAGTCAAGAGAGTCCAGGAAGTTTCGGAAAAGAGGAACGTTGGTGTCTCTCAATTGGGTAAAGTCGTCTGCGTGAACATAGCTAGTAAAGAAGGCATGCGTCACGTTCTGACATTCTTCTTGCATAATGGGAATGAGCTTTTCCACAGGCTGCATAAAATCGAGTGGAATAAACTCGACACGTGCATCCTGCCAATATGCTTTCGGTGGAGTGCGGGAAGTTATTATGATGCGATCCCTTTTCCCCACAATTAGTCTGATAAGCATGTATGACATCGGATACTAATGCACTCACCATTCTGATCTTGGCTGTCGAATGAGGTGCTCGATCAGGGCATTGCCAGAGATTCCATTGGCACCTGTTACCAGGGCTACTCGTTTGTGCATAACCATTTTTGTAAATTTGCGATACAGAGAAGTGATAGAATAAATTGCCACAGGACGATTCACTCATTAAGCTGCGCAACAAGTTCCATATAATGCACAAAGATGGAGCTGACCTAAGGAACACAATGCGTGACTACACGGAAATTGCGGAGAGCACCGGAAATCGCCAAGTGCGGAAACGGAATTGGGCGACCCCTCCTTTTCCTCGGATAGGCCACAGTGGGACACGAACCGGCAGTCGAATGATCACGCATCTGAAGGATATTTCAAGTCGATGTATATTTGTAGGATTGCACCTCATTGAGGAGTTGCAAGCCATGAATTTGTCTGCACAATGATTGGACGCATCATTAGTGAACTTTCACCTTTCTCGGCCGTCGCGTTCTGCGCAACGGTCCTTGTTGCCAAACTTCTCTACAACAAGTTCGGCACTGGACTAAATCACATCCCCGGCCCTTTCTTTGCGGGATTCACAGACCTATACCGTCTCCTTGTGGTATGGGGCAGACGACCGGAGATATGGCACATTGCGCTGCACGAGCAGTATGGGGAGCTAGTGAGGATAGGGCCCCGGACTGTTATCTGTTCGAGTAACAAGGCTGCGAAAAAAATCTATGCCCTCAATGCTGGCTTCGTGAAGGTATCCTCCATTTTCCTTTTAGAATGCATACGATGGAGTACTGGCCAAAAAGAGTTTCTTGGCGTGCACTAGCAGGCCAAACATGGAAACTAGACCTCGTGTAGCGTACCCTACTGATTTGTATGTTTAGTCCGACTTTTATCTAGTACAGCAGACAGTTGCAAGAGGTGTCCGACTAAAGACTCTGTTCACGTCAACCGATGAGACTTTCCATGCAAAGCTCCGCCGCTCCGTTAGTAGTGCATACGCGATGACTACATTGATGCAGTTTGAACCATTGGTAGACTCTACATCAAAGGAGTTCTTGAGACAACTGAAGAGAAGATTTGCGGACCGGGACCAGAGCGATGTTTCTGGTGTTGTCGACTTCGGCAAATGGCTCCAATACTACGCATTCGACGTCATCTGCGAGCTCACCTACTCAAAGCGACTGGGTTTCGTAGACCATGGGAAAGACATGGAATCGATCATATCAAACCTTGAGTGGCTGCTAGGATACTCAGCCGTGGTATGTCATCACAACATTGCTAATATACAATGATCGCTAAGTATGGCAGGTTGGGCAAATGCCATATCTTGATGAGCTCCTCATAAAAAACCCTGTTCGAAGATGGATCAGCGCGCGTGGCTGGGTCTCCAGTACTCCAGTTGCGGTATTTGCGAAACGACGCATAGAAGAAAGTAAAGCTCGAAAAGAAAATCAATCTCCGGAGACCGACAAGTCACAACGTCGCGACTTCCTTTCACGGTTTCAAGAAGCGCAGAAGAAGGATCCCAATTTCATCAACGAGGACCGGGTGCTAGCATTGACTGTGGCCAATATGTTCGCTGGTTCTGTCAGTATATTCCTGCATTTGAACTGTGCATGAGATGCAAACTAATTACGTAAAACCCCAGGATACCACAGCGATAAGCTTGAGATCTATCTTCTACAATCTTCTCCGAAATCCTGATAAACTTGCAAAACTACAAGCAGAGTTTGACGAAGCAGAGGCACGCGGTCATTTTAGGAAAGGGGATCCTATAGTGCAATGGGAACATGTAAGGGATTTGCCTTATCTGAGTGCGGTCATCAACGAGTCATTACGAACTCATCCGGCTGCGGGTCTGCCCCTTGAAAGAATCACACCGTCTAGTGGTACGTATCTACCTCTTCACTCTGGATGCTGATTGTCCACTGACCTCCCAACTCCAAATTCTAGGTATTCCAATTTGTGAGACTGTCTTACCTGCTGGTACCAACGTTGGATGCAGTGCATGGGTACTGCACCGTGAAAAAACAGTATGGGGAGAAGATGTTGACGCCTGGAGGCCAGAGAGGTGGATTGAAGCAAATGAAGCAAAGAAATCTGAAATGAAGAATAGTATGTTCGCTTTTGGTGCGGGTGCAAGAACCTGTATTGGGAAAAACATCAGTTATCTGGAGATGTACAAATTGGTACCCGCCGTCCTGCGCACCTTTGATGTAAGTGTGGTACACTATTGCCTTTGATGACTGCTAATTAGTATGGCAAGATTGAGTTGGCATATCCTGAGAAGGAATGGACCCTTCACAACGCGTGGTTCGTCAAGCAAAGTGACTTTTATGTCAGACTTCGATCAAGGGCGTAATTTAATGCAGGAAGGCTTGATCTTTTGATAGAGGGAAAGAAGTTCTGGAAACGACGTCTTGACTTTGGGCAAATGCTTTCCAAAATAAGAGTTCAGCAAGCACGGAAGCCTTACTTTCTAATGGAAACCATGAATTACTAAGGGATGAAGGAAGGGATTATAGCCTTCGACGTAGCGTAGTAGATACTGAACAACATGATTGATTCAATGCTTTGGCAAAAGGGTTTTAATTCTCCTGGGACTAAAGTAACACAATCAAGTGACCTATACGATTGATGATGATGGCCACAAAATCTTGTCTTATCATCTCTAGTGTAGACTCTCTGCCAATTGACCAATTCGGCGACAGTACTGCCGAGTTGAACGTTGCACTAGACTGGGTACGTGCTCAATCATCGTTCACTGTCACGTAATCGCCGACATAGGGAACTGCCTCAACAGCTTCAACATCGCGGGAAACCAGTGCGTCCTCAACTGTCATTCCATCGCGTAGATCAATACGCATCATCACTCCATCGCGCTCCTGAATAACAGCATTTGGCTCTGCGCATTCCTCAACCTCAGCATCGCGACGAACCCGAGAAGACAGGCCGGTCAGCCACTTGCCAGAGAGGCGAGAAGAACCATAAGTGAAACAGACGGTACGGGCAGCTGTATTCTGGTTCGTGGAGACGGTTCCAGTACAGCCGGAGCCGGTGTACCCCTGGGAGCGGCTGAGTAGAAGTAGTCAGTCAAAAACAAGAAAATGTAAACCAAGTCATAAAAGCACTGACCTGTTGGCTGGAACAACCATGCGGATTCGTGTCGAGGCTGCTCCGAGATTGCAGCAAACACCTTCCTGGATTCCAAGGCAGCAGACTGCCCCACCGAAACAGTCAGTACCTGTGGGTCGGCAGATATCTGCAGCAGATACAGCTCCAATGCTGGAAGAGAGAATTGCAAGGACCAAGGTGAACTTCATGATTGCGTGAAGGTAATGGGAGACAATTGGGTTGTGTCTAAGTGTAAGATTGATGATGTGTTGAAGATGCTCTGTAATGCGGATTAACCCATGATTTATAGACATTGCTGAACTGTTGTCTTCTGATACTAAACCATCTTCGGCGTGCTCTCGAACGGCTAGGTCTGAAAGTTGATCATACGATGAGGAGAAATATGAGATTATGAAGACTCGTGTATGCATATGTAGCATGTTCGGCTTACACCTGTATTGAGCTCAATATATTCATGTCTCTGGTTGTGAGACAAGTAATGTTCATGTTCAATATAGATGACATATAACATTTGGTAGAGTCAACCAATCGGCCTCGAAATTGATTTGAGAGCGCCAGAAACTTCTTGATTCACTTTCGGTGGCAGAATGTTAAACAGAAATAATAGAACTTGATAACTTAAGCGGAGCTGTTCATCAAGAGCACGTTCGCATCCTGTTTTCCACTGCATGAGCTAGCTGGATGTCGGTGAGCATCGGTGTTCCTCAAGCACTCTCGAGAGCCGACGAGCCTGGTTGACTTCTAAGCTCTGGCTATACAAGAGATCTGACCGCTCAGAATCTATACTATAGGCCCGATTGCGGATATGAATAATGTAGCAGTGCAGGCGTGAGTGAGAAAAGGAGCCTATGGACTGAAGGGAGCAAACATCACCCGTATACCGAACCACTGGCAAAGGGAAACATCTCTCCCGGCTGGACAACTCGTGCAACAATGATATAAATAATCAAGCTGAATCATCAACCAGCATGCATGGAGCATCTATGTTAGGATAAACTAAACTTCGTTCCTTGAAAGATGCTGGTCCGGCTCGTCGCTTACGACAACATCGCTCTACTAAGCCAATATAAAGTGCTTGGCACGCCAATAAGTCTTCACTGACATTAGGCCAAATATGCGACACACACTGATAACTTAACGGACCCCATAATCTATCAAGAGGCTATTAGAATTGACCGAGTTACCACCCGAGTTACCGACCCAACAGCAAAAAAAGTACTGCACTGTGCACTTTCTCACATTGAGTCACTTCATGTTGTGATACACAAATGAAATGATTGTTGGTAATTGTTCATATGTCTGAGACTAAGAAGAGAATGCAGTTTTAGACAGAAATTTGTATGTGACAACACCTTGATAACGTAAGATAAAGGAATGAGAGGTTTATGTGCTCGAGAAGATTATCTCGTACAGCTATAGTAGCACGCATATCAGAAAGAGAAGCAATATGATTTTAGTTTTGTATATGGACGTCTATTGATTTTTTTGTTTGGATGGATGCATCTACTACTTTGCGAAGATTTTCTCTATACTTGGGAGACCAAAGTATGCCACCTGAATCCTTTTTGGGCAGGTTTCTCCGTAGCTGGTCATCCGAGCAGGTTCAGAAATACCCACACCCGAAACCAAACCTAATGGGCGGAATGTGTTCAATCAACAATGACTCTATCGTCTTTGATACAACATGTACCCAAGAAAAGAATCCTTCACACAGATCATGAAGACCATGAGGGAGGCTGATTAGTGTCGCTACGCGTAACCACCTCTTCCCCGTCCCCTTCCACGCCCTCGTGTATGACCTCGTGAGCTGGGATGTGCACCACGTTCCCGCTGCCCTCGTCCAGTCCCATTGTTGCCTGCTTGGGGAAAGAACGTCGGTCGCCCACTATACCCATTTTTGAACCATTTCTCTCCGTGATTAAACCAGCGCTCCAGTGCAGGTGTGATATTCACACCCTCTGCCACCTGAACATGACGCTCACGTATCTTTCGGATCATGTACAGCTGGCTCTGGCTCATAGGCATGCGCGAGTATCCTGCTTTCACACTATCCATAATCGTTCGACGGAGAAACGACGTAAACTCGGCTTTATTTGGCATGATTTGTATCCCCATCGCTGTCAGAAATTTCGGGAAACTATTGATTTCGCGAATGCTGCGGATGCGCTGAGCCATGGCCGCTGATGTTCCTGGCGGTGGCGCACTATGTGTATCAAATAATTCGTCCCTAAGCTCCGTAAGCGATTTATTCGGCGCGCGAGCCGCGGAACTGAATAGCTTGAGGAACATGAGTAGGCGGTATGACGTCGGCGAGGCATTGAACGTCATAACGAGACGATAGTCGGACACAGTAGACGGCTCCAGGTATGCTAGTTCAGCCATGCCAGCACCTTGAGTGTCCAGCATCCAGACAACATTACGGAGAATTGCTTCCTTAATGATATGAAAAGTGAGCTCTTCTGTCAGGCCAGCTTTAGATATGAGCGCCGCGACAAGGACATGCCCTAGATCAGGAAAGTAGGCTTTTGACCGTGGGCCAGCTAAAAAGCGATCTACGATGCGGTTTGCGCTAGCAATTATGGCAGGATTGTCGATCGCTAAGCAAAGTAGCAAGTGGAACAGGCCAAAGTAGGCTTCTACAGCCTTCTCAGACGCATAGCTAAGCGTACTCCGTGCATCCGGACGATTGTAGCCCTTTTCTGCATCTGCGGAAAATTGAACGACAATATTATTCATGAAATAATAGAGCACATCAATGTGGCTGGGCTGCTGCTGCGGCATACGGGCATACTCGTGAATAGATTTCAAGCAGACCGTGGCGTTTGTCTTCACTTGATTCCAGTGTCGTCGACTGAGTGGCAGCGGCAGCCACTTGACAAAATGAACACCCTGAATGCTTGTTCTTACGCCGTGATGAACGAAAGCCTCCTGGCTTAACAGGTCGAATTCAGAGCGAAAGACCGGCCGCCGGCCTCCTTCTATGGAAATACCGATGCCGAGCTTGGCGTCCATGATAGATTTCTTAAGGCAGAAGCACTGTAGCTCACGAATTCGGATGAAGTCGTAGGAGAACACCATTTTTTTGATTGTGGGAACTGCATCGGCGAAGGCGAATACGTCGCATGTTTCGAGTTCGTTTAGGAGCAGCAGCACAATCTCGTCCGGTAGAGCGAACAACTTCGATACCTTCGAATTTGTATGAGTGATGGATGTGGGTCGTGTAGAGGTAGTATCGAGCGGTGGAGGAGCCCAGCCTGGTCTAAATGCACAAACATGGCATGTGTAGCCGATACTCCACTGGTCGCAACTCCAGTGGTCGCAATACCTGGGATCGCAGGAGGTCCACTTGGCCGCCCTTTGCCGACGGTACTTTGCCAAGTTGATGATAGTCCCCCCATAGTCTTGCTCAACCGAGTCACTGGAGAAGAAACTGAGCAGCTGGATGATGATGCCCTTCAACGTGTAAGCTGATGTCCAGCCCTCATCCGTGTTCAGGATGGTGGCGCAAATGTAGTTGCCAAACACGTTCGGGTGCAAAACTCTACTCTGTATCGTGACTGTCGGCGCACGTAGCGGGTAGTCGTGTGGGAAGTCGATGGTAAGGTGCAACGGATCCTCGTGCTCAGGCGTGAGGATAAGGCAGACATTTTGCATGTTGGCATCGTTAACATACAAGTGAACATTTGGGTATGGAGATTTCTGAACCTCAGCAATGTCGTTGAGAAGGCGACGCTGCAGGGAGCTGGATACACTGATGGCTGGCCTGGGGGACATGTTTGCGACCAAGTGTAGTGAATGCTGCACATGAGTTGGTAATACAATAGACAAGAGTCGGAAACCGGAGCGAAGAGAAAGAGGGTTGCGATCTGGGAACTGGTATTTCTACCAAGTTCGCGATGCTCTCCAAAGCTAGGAACCACGGCATGCTTTTATAGCGAGGCAGACAAGATTGGTGGCGGAGGCTTTACCAGGCAACGGCATTCAGATCAAACCTCAAATGAACGCAAAGGCGGAACTACAGCGCCCTTTTGACACATTATCGGCTTTGTACATAACATTCGTCGCCCCTGACAGCTGAATCAGGATGAAAGACGGTGTCCCGTGCGCGCTTGTCCAATTCGGGAAATGTGGCGCCCTTCTGCCGCACGACCCAAGAAAAGGGCGTATGACTGCAACCAAGGTGGCGCAGGAAATTGAATATGGAACCTGAACTTGGAAAAAGCTCAAGACGAGCGCTAGGATCTGCTCCTAATCTATATCGTTGCCTTCAGATGCTATGGCACGGGCATGAAAAGTCATCAGCACATGGTAGTCGGAGGATCTGAGCTCCCAGGTTTTGTGATTGAATGCTGTTAATGAGTGTCTTTCAACATGACAATGAAAAAACAACGATGAGTAGAGGGCAAGGTTTTCTGGCGCGATATCTTGGACGCACCTAGCCTATCATCTATGAACGTATCATCCGCAATTTTGCGCTAAACTCCCCACATTTCATAGCCCCAATCAAAGCTGGTGAAATTCATCTCATTTCCATTGACCGTGCTCTCCCACAGCCGTTCTGGGTTCAGTGTGTTCCTTTGGGGAACCTGGCCCATCTCCTTCAATTTAACAGCCATCTGCTCGAAAGGCTCAGGAAGACTCCTTGGGGGTAACTCCTTGCTTCCCGCAGCCATCACTTCATCCAACTTTTCACCAGCGCTGTGATAGAGTTCTCGCAGACTCAGAGCACCAGACAGGGCTGTGGTGCCATAGTTTCCATGCTGGACATCGATGGCACGCGAAAGGACAAACATTCCGTGACCAACCATGGCCCAATTGGTGAAGGGCAAACACAGCACTGTCAGAGACGGGAGGCTTATAAAGCATTGGAGCAGAGTTTCGACAGTATGGAAACATGAGATCAGAAGATTTGATCGTAATAGGGCATGCGAAGATTGCGGCTGGAAAAGGTAATCGTCCAACACAATTTTATAGAGATGAAGTTTGAGCATATTGTGCTGCAATTTCAGAAAGGGCGTACAACGGGAGTTTAACCAAGCTGAGACCTCTTGTTTTTGAATCTCTTTCTCCAAGATCGAAATCGTCATCGACAACGCCGGTGTCATGATCGGAAGCTTTTCGTCCGCGTAAAGTATTTTGCTCACTCTATCCACAAGACTTTGTGATCTGATAAGCTGAACAAGATAGAAATCGTTCGGTGTGTCTTGTGCCTCTTCGAGTACCGTGCAACACTCTTGAACGTAGGCGGTAAACTCAAGCCCTTGGATGTCTTTAAGACACGCTTTAATTCTACTTGATGTGAGTGCATGAAAAAAGTAGGTGCTCATAATACGAACATCGAAGCTACCCACAAGGCTCCAAGAAACGCTCTTCTCTCGTCTAGAGTCCTAGGGGATACTTCAGATGCATCCTTTTCAAGGGCCCGAAACGCTCCCACTGCTACACGCGACGGCTGTCGTGGATTCCTATCTAGTTCTAATTCCGTTATTTGTGCTATCGCCAGATGGAGTTGTACAATGACCTGATGGCCAATCTTTACATGTACATGATTCCTACAAAGAGTCTTAAAATCAGCAAATCTAGCTTATAGGTATCAGATGCTGTCCTTGAACCCTACTTACCACGCTATATATACTAAGATAGCTTGAACAATTCCCAAACGCTTTTCACCATCTACTAATACTGCTCGGCTTACCTCTTCCCGGAACACTTGAGCTAGGCGCAATTGACGAGATCTGTTGCTCTGACTTGCAGCCATCATAATAGCGGTATAGAGAAGGGGCTCTGCATCCCGTAGCTCACTTGGAGTAACGTGCCATGGGACTACGACAAATGGGAACAGATAGCTCATCTCGAGTTGGAACAACCTTAGCATGTCGATAGCATCTTGTTCATTTGGCCAGAGACCGCCTGATTCGGACAGCGGCGATTGGCTTGGTTGGATCATTGGAGCTAACGAAACACGGAAAGTCGGGGCCACTGTGCGAAGCGATTGCGATATGGGATTTGATGCGGCTCTCAGTTGGAGCACGTCGCTGGACAATTCTTAGCTAAGTCTGGGCGCTCAATTGAATAGGTACTCTTACGCGGTTGCCGACTCATGTACCGGAGTACCTTTGCTGCTATGCGCTCCAGGTGCCTGGCGTTCGCACTGTTTACCTAGTCGGATACACCTTTTCGCGCTATTTAGCATGAATTCTACACGCACATATTTGATGTGTCACGGAACGCACCGCTTGCACTTGTCATCCGTGCGTCTTAATTCGCACTTGATCTTAAGCTTAGCACATGGTGTACAAGCTTTCATTTCTCGTTGCCTGTTGGTTCGTGTAGTCATATTGAGGGTCTGGGTCGCACATAATATCTTTAATGTTCAGCGATGATACATGAAATGTTCATTTTGAGATCAACAAAGACGTACTACATAAGCTTGGCTTTGGGCTTACGTTTGTATTTATTGCTGCACTGGTGGGGTTAATGATTACGCGCGAGCCGTCGGTCTTATGCCGTGTGCGAAGCCTTTCGCAGGGAACATGCTGACTGATATATGTAAGTGCCGACTTACTGGGGCACTATTATTGGTTTATCGGTGCTGCGGCAGCCACTGAAACGGCTGTTTTCCAGCGGATTCGGAATTCCGATGCTCCGACACCAATGTTCATTCCTATGGATGCGGAATTCCGTATAGACATCGTGCGCAATTGTGCGCGCACGCAAAACATCGATATATAGCGCACCTCATGATGTGGGCTGCGAAGGAATTATCGCTTGCAACCGAAATGTACACCTGCGCCGCTCACGAAAGCTATAGGTCGAAAATGCTCGAACCACTCTTACCATGTCCACGATGGGTCTTCTTTGGTGCCAAATAAGAACATCCATTCGCATAACGGTCCTTAGACACTGGCTACATGCTCCTCTTCGTGAAATTCTCCCTCACTACTAGTTGTGCTTTATCGTACGCACTGTTCTAGCTCGACAATAACAATACACTATAGCATACTGACAATTTAGATGCCTTGCCAAAACTTTCATCTCAAGGATCTAAACGTGGACTTGGCCAATTGCGCTTCATCCGGCCTCTATCCAATGTCTTGACTTCA